>JADDOH010005038.1:0-28456 GCA_016648135.1 Agrypnia vestita
TATGATTAATAAATTTGATATTTATTTATTTAGTGTATTTTAATACATATAAATGAAGAGAGTTGGTTCAATAGACAAAGTCTGTTCTGAAGCAACTGCCTGTACAGTTTTTTTTTTATATAAGTTAATACATTATAAATACTACATATTAGAAATAAACTTTAATAAACTAGAAATGAACTAAATATTAGAAATAAAATATATTCGAAACTCCACACAGCTTCATGAATCTCAGTCTTCCAAAAATGGTATACTAAGCACTCCGTCATAGTATTTTCAGCTCCGCCAAGTTTTCATAGTGCGGCCCCAACCATATTAGACCCCTCAATAAAGTCTCAAAAATGAGTATATTACCTGTAACAAACAAGAAACCATTTATATATAACTCCGAAACCCACCCAGAGACCTTTAAGTGTTTGACACAAGAGAGATATATACACAATTTCAATACTAAATTTTTTCTTTCAAAAAAAAACCTCTTTATCATATACACTTCTGAATACAGAAACACAAGAAGCACAACATCGGGAAATGTTTCAGTGCCGAAAATAAGGCAAAATTTGGCCAAATCCCCCTCATTTATTTATTTGTTTTATTTTGGGGAAAATTAACAGCAAATCAATATCTTAACAATTATAAAATAATGGTTTTAAAAATATGCCAAGTGCATAAGGGTTTACAAATTTTACTAACAAATTATACCGAATTACAGTTTGATAAATTGGAAATTTTGGAAATTAGAAAAAGTGTTAAAAATTAGAAATAGTAAATTGAATAATATCTACCAGGTCTTTTTTTTACGCTTCAACAGGCCGGGAGGTCCAATTACAGAAGCGAAATACATCACAAAACACCCAGGCTTGAGTAAATCACATTGATTAAATTGTGACCTCACCGGGAATCGAACCCGGAATCTTCGGTTTGGGAAGGCAGTGTCATATCTTTCTTTTCTAAAAAAAGTTATGTCGTAAATTTATTCTTAACGTTAGTACATAATTATTATTATTTCCCATATATCTTTTTTTTGCATTTTGCATTTTTTGCATTTTTGCATTTTTTTGCATTTTGACTGTATACTTCGATTTTTGATTTTAAATTTGTTAGTATACATTGTATCCTGACGAAGAGACCATTGTCTCTGAAAAATATTGATATTTTCAATATATAAGTGGTGAAAACGAAGTACATTTTTATTAATTATGTTTATTTATTAAATCACAATTCAAACAATTGATGTATTAGAATGATTTCTACAGATCAATTTCCATGATGAATGAATATACAGGGTGTCTCATAGCTAGTAGCAAAAACTCTACAGGTGCGACAGGAGTCGAAAATGTCCAAGCAACCTGCAGAGCTAATACTAGAGAGAAATGGCCTGGATGAAAGCAATATCCAGAAGCGAGGAAGATACAGCCTGAGAACGAAAGAGTCTACCACAACAGCCTACCTAGACAATGAGTTGGGTAAGGAAGAAGAAGAATTAAAAAAAACTCACTAACAAATTTTAAAATTTTTTTTTAATTAAAGATAATCGCGTAATTTGTAATATTATTGGAAAAAAAGATTTATCACGTCCGTACAATTATATGAAGCCTACAAAGTGGAGAAATTTTCTTCTTTTTTAAAACATCATTGGTTTGGTCATTAATTAATTGCCTAAATAATTTAGTTTGTGTTATTTTATAAAGTTATAAGTTTAACAATATTTTATATGTATATTATGAGAACACGATTACTGGATTTTGTCCACGAGGGATTATTATCAATTAAGATAAATTTTAGAAGTCTCACAGAGACTAAGCAATTTATATGGAAAACGTGAATGGAAGTTATAGGGTATCTATCACTTAAAATATATAGAGGTATCATTACCAGCTATAAAATCTATGTAATAGAAAGGACAATAGATGTCTCTAGCATAATTCATTCAAATACATGAAAGAAACCGATTTAAAACATATATACAACTTTCAAAAATTTGATAATGTATTGATGTTCTTACGGTGAAATTGTTGAACGTTGCATTGTGTAAAGTAATCGCGTAATACAGCTGATATAGGTCATAAGCCCTAGGCCACCATATAAATACTTAGATACACGTTTTCCATATAAATAGCTTCGTCTCACTAAGACTTCCATAATTTATATTGATTAATATTATACGTATTTAAAATATATGGAATCTAACGAATAAATTTTAATATTCCTTAGCATACCTACATACAGCATAAATTCTATAGAAACTATGAGAAAAAGTGGTGAAATTCGCTGATATTGATCGATCGCCTTAAAGTTTTTTTAATTTTTCTATAAGTGTCTTAATTTTGGGTACCTATAAACCTAATACTTTATTTTATATTTTCCTTCCGTAAAAATACATTTATTCTATATAATACCTATAAACAGAAAAATTCCTTAATTCTATATAATATCTAATATAAAAGTGTAAGTCCCTCTCCACACAACAGTTAGTCTCTTTTTGGAGAGTACAACGATAAAATTTATGTATCAATTTACTTTAAATAGACTAGAAAAAAATTTAATAATGCGTATGTAATTAAAAAAGATATAAAAATAATCGTACTTTTTTTTCTTATATACTAGCTGTAACCTATCAAAAATGACGCTACTTTTACATGTCGGTTCTAAAGGAATACGTATTTATTTATTTTATAAAAAAAATCGTAAAAAAAAATTTTTGTTCGTAAAACAAAAAAATAAAAATCGTAAAAAAATCGTTAATTTTTTTTGGAAAATAATGTAAAAACGAAAATAAAAAAATCTAAATTTTTTTCTCGAAAAAGAATTTTTTGAACAGGCAACGAAATTATTATAATTGGAATAATTTTGCAGGTGATGTTTTTTTAGATGGTCCTATTGTGAATACGCAGTACGCGACAGCATTTGTAAAGCTCGCCTATGGTCGATTGTGAAGCTTGCGCTGGGGTCATTTATCGCACTAGCCGATACAGGGTCGCGTGTTCCGTGCGGAGGATCCGGTGTGCGGCGCGCACTGCCCCGCATACCCTCGCATGTGCGGAGCATGTGTGCGCCACAGCTCGCGCGATACTATCGCTCTATTGGGCGGGTCAGACACTAAATAACAAGGTGGACCGTGCGCTGATGGAACAATACCTTTATGGAATTTAAAAAAAACTAACCCGTAAAAACTAATTTTTTATTTTACTCCCTTTCTTTGTAAATTAAGTTTACCATCATGTAATAATTGATTGACTGAAAATGAAACATGTCTGCACGAATATCTATGTCAAAAATCTCTAAAAATATCTCTTTATTATTTGATTTCTTCTCAAAAAACCGAAGTGTGCTGTCATCTATGAACCAATTGTCATAAATTTTCGAAATTCGTAGTGAAGTACCTATTATACCTACCGACGAAGTAATTCAAATTTTAAATATTTCGTGACGTTATCGGGCCGCCGGCGCCGTTGGTAGTAATCAAACTTTTGTAATGATTCCAATTTGAAAAAATCATTAAAATTTCTAAAATCCAAAATTATACTATAATTATTATTATTTTTTAACAAAAATGTGATAGATCTTCTTGACTGTCGCCACGAGTGTGCTTGCATTGAATCACGGTAAAAGAGTTAGAAATCAATCCAAAGTTTTTTCGTCAAGAAAACAAGCAAGCAGACGCCACGAGTTAAAAGAAAGGAAGTAAAAGGGAAGTAAAAAAAACGCATTATTTAAATTAATGAAAAAAACATTAATATATTGGTATTGGTGGACTTTATTTGTCATATACATACTTTAATTTAAAACAGGCAGATATCTTAAATAATTTGCCTTGTTGGTATATATTACATTCTTAGTGTATTTACATATTATTAGTACCTATTATATCATCATCAAACATAATAATTTCGTTTTTATTATTAATAATATTTTTTGCTTCAACAGACCACGAGGCCCAATTGTAGAAGCGAAATACATCACAAAATGCCCAGGCTTGAGTAAATCAAATAGATTAAAATTGTGACCTCACCGGGAATCGAACCTGGAACCCTCGGTGTGGGAACCCAGTGTCATACACAATGCGCTACGAGGACCGCCATTGTCTGTTCGTCTGTCTGTCCGTCCGTCTGTCTGTCCCCGTAACTTCGTGTAAAGTCCATAATTTTGCTCGAATTCACGGCTTAAAAAACAAAATAAACGGCCGGAGATGGGGCTTGAACCCTGGGCCAGCAAACCCGAAGGCGGTGACGATAGCGCTGTTACCATCGCTGAGCCTGCATTACACGTCAAAAATACATTACAAATAGGACTTAGCAAAGATGCAAACCATTATGTCCAATCGCCGGCAGGGGAAATATAATAAAAATATTCAAATATTTTGATAAAGGTCGTTATTACTATTTCAAGGGTGTCGGCTGTACGTAAGTAAATACTTATTCTTTAGGAATCGGCATTTAAAGTATCGTCATTTTTGACGGGTTACAGCTAGTATAATATAATTTGTTTAAGAGTTTTCGAAACATATTTAAATACCTCGTTATTAGAAAATGCATTCTTGCTTATTAGTGTTGCTTTTTTAAAAATATGCCAGGATTTAAAAATATATGTTGGGTATGATATTTATATTAAAGTATGAGTAAGATAATACGTAAATGAGTATTTTATCATTGAGTCCAGATATATTTTTGGTTTCTCCAAACTAATCCCTATAGTTTCGGGATTATATGTACTAATCCCGATTCATATATACTATCTATAACTATCCATGCACAAGTGTCAGTCGTTTTTTGGAGCGATAAAATTATTTTTTTTATTAATAGTTTTAATAAAAAAGAAGAAATACAATAATCTGTATGTATTACTGAGTAAATAAATGAACATAATAAAAAACTAGAAGGTATAACAGGGTCATGATCTCGCTTGGTTTAGCTAAGACCATGGTTGTCGGTTCAATTTTCGTACTCTAACGGTACTGTTCTTATCACAAAAGAAAGATACGAATTGCGTATTAAGGCTATTAGAGATACTAACTTAAAATTATGAATTAAATAAAACCATCGCTGAATGCAGAAAAAAACTGTTAAATGTCCATTTGAGCCAATGTGTATATAAAAAATATTGTGACAATGAATACAAATTATCCGGCGTAAACAATATTAAATAATGACGATTAGAATTAATGATTAACTAAAATAATGATGACTAAGGATAACTAAAATAATAATGATGACTAAGGATAATAAAAAGAAAAGCCTTTGAATCGTGCATACTGCCGGTGATGATGTATGGATTGGAGACTATGGCCCTTACAAAGAATAGTGTAGAAAAGCTGAAATGCACGCAACGATCCATGGAGAGATCCATGCTTGGAGTAAGCCTAAGAGATAGAATTAGAAACGACGAAATTAGGCGCAGAACTAGAGTAGTGGATATCATGGATCGTGTAGCGAAGCTAAAATGGCAATGGGCAGGACACGTTGCAAGACAGGATACTTCAAGATGGCCCCCCCAGAGTTCTGAAATGGAGACCTTGGGAAAATAAAAGAGGCATCGGAAGACCTCAAAAGAGATAGGCCGATGATATTGTCGCTGTGGGGGGAAAGAAATGGCTACAATTAGCCAACAACACGGAAGAATGGAAAAATAAGAAAGAGGCATCCAGCAGTGGAAAGACGCAGGCTGATGAAGAAAGAAGAAGAAGAAGAAGGATAACTAATTACAATAATGAAAATGCGCCCATTTTAAAACAAGAAAACTAATTTCTTTATTAAAAATGTTACACTTACAATTAATATTATCACAGTATGATAATTTTATATGCTTAAACTGTAAAAAAAAAACAAATCATGTTTTAAAAGAGTCAATTATCAAAAAGAAAGAAAACAGCTGATGTGCAATATATTGATAAATTTAGCGCATCCTTGTAGAACGTGCTTACAAGAAATAATAAAGTCAAAGTGGAACCATAACTCGGGTTCATCTATTGACCGTAAGAAATAAAGGGGACGTGTGTGCCACGACCGGTGTGATATCATCTTCTGTTTCAGCGTTTCCCATACTAAATTCCATCAAGACCTGTGCGCCGATTGGAATTATTCAATTGCTTTTTTTATATTTTAATTTATAAATGTTCTGTAATATAATAATTATTAGGATCCACTGTCTGATTCTGCTTGTACTACAAACTTTATAATCCCAAAACTTTTGTGTACTTATGTGCTTACTGTATTTTTCTATAAACTGTTTACTTTTGCACTGTTTTATTGTTTTTTATATTTTGTAAACCAACATTTTAATTCTTTTTACTTTACATTTGTAATGTTTATTTTGAAAAATTAATTGCCATGTATTTTATCAAAATAAGTTTAATTAATTAATTAAATAAATAAATATAATAAAATAAAATTTTACGAGATGCGCCTGCCCGCTTACATCAAAATGAAACATCTATAAACACTCAAATAATAATTTGCAAACGCTTCATAATTTTGAGTTTTATTTCAGCTGCTATTATCAATAGGAAAATTTCAATTTTTTTTAAAAATAGAGTAATCTTTATACTTTGGTCTAGAAAATAGATTAACAAAAACTTATTTTTTCTGTATATATTAAAAGTATAAAAATGTTTTGGAAATTCAACGCTCCCCAATTAAATTCCCATTTTTTTTAATTAAAAAATAATTTTTGAAGATGTAACAATTTTTTTGACACAAATATTATAACTTCTTCAAATGCAACTGGATAAGGAAACATTATTCAACTGCGATGCATTTAAGTATCTGGGCTCACTCATTCACAGAGACGGAGGATGTGCATCGGATGTTGACCATAGAATAGGTGTGGGATGGATGAAATTTAGATCCGTAACAGAAATTTTGTGTAAACCGAAAATGCATATAAAACTTAAATGAAAGATATACCAGACTATTGTTAGACCCAAGATAATGTATGGCTCCGAATGCTGGACTATGTACATCTACTCCAGGCAACTCAAAACAGCAAAAATGCGAATGCTTAAATAGTCGACAGGAGAGTAACACAAAAATATAGGATTAAAATTTCACGCATTCGTGGTAGCCTGGGTGTCACGGACATTAACAGTAAGCTGGAGGAACGACAGTTGAGATGGTGTGGGCACATAAGACGAAGACCACAGCGTGAAGCAGGCCATATCTATGGAATTTCATCGACAGTCATCTAGAGGAGGACCAAAAAACCCCTGGATGAGTCTATTCTCCAAAATACTATAGAGAAACGGCCTGGATGAAAGCGATACCCAGAAACAGAAGAAGATACGGCCTGAGAACGAAAAGAGCCGACCCCAACAGCCTATCTAGGCTATGAGTGCAAGGAAGAAGAAGAATAAATATTTTTTTAATAAAAAGACAACTACGGTAAAACTACAAAATAATAACAAGTAAAAGGACAAAAAAAACACGAAGAAATATAAAAAATATGAGATATAATTACAAGACATAATTATTATGGAAAAAAACAGGTTTGGTGGATAGTTGGTTTTTTAATAACCTTAATTTGAATTTGAATAAGTTAAAAACTGTACTCAGTTTGCTTCAAATTGATTCTTTTCTTTAAAAAATAGGCCTGAAAAATCAAACCACATTCTTATTTTGATGTAGTTCTGCAAAAAAAAACTATGGTTATTCATAACAACTACATTTTAACTACGAGTATGTTGAGAAATTCTTTTTCTTTAAGTCACATTGGAAGAGCGAATAATTAGAAGGAAAATATTTGTATATAGTACCTACCTACAAAGCCAGAACTAAAAATAACCTTAAAAAAATGTATATTTGAATATTATAAGAAGATAAACAATACATTTTTTTAAATCGGAAAACTACTAAAAATTGTGCTATGCAAAATCGTAAACCTTTCATCATAATATGAATCCTGTGCTAAAACAATCACACACTTTTTTGTATCACTTGTACTTAACTTTACTTTCGTACACTATCCTATTGTCACGGATTCGTGGGAGTAAGAGACAAATAAAACACTTCAAATTCAATTAAGTTTTTTTTCATCACCAAAATCACTGGACACGAATTTTATTGAAGCACTATTCTTCAATTCACAATTCAAATTCTAATATACGTCTTCCCAGGATATTTGCACGTCTGTGATCGCACTTATTTACTATTGAACGGTAGGTATTTTTTAGACTTGTTGTTTCTGTGGGATCGCTTCTATGTAATCGCTGTGACCTCACAAAAATCGGTTTGTCACGATGGTGTCATTCCACTTCTATTCATTTTAGGATTTCTAGACGTTTCTCGAATCTAATAGAATTTTGTACAATGTCCAGAGTGCTGTAAAGTCCTCGATACGTGTTATTATTTCCATTTTACAATCTAGTGACAATATCATTAAATATATACTATTACAAAATCATACATTTAATCATCATCATCACTTTTTGTCTGTGTCTTTTCATTGCTGGATATAGACATACCCGAGAATTGTTAATGCTTTCTTTGAACTACTCTCATTTATTTCAAAGGAAATATAAATTATATTTCTCTGATTTATGATGTACTTCAAGAAAAGTCTGAATTTATTTTTAAATAAATACATAAGTATATTTAGCTCAACCAATTATTCGGCGGTCAAAACGTGTGAGATAAAACAAATGTTATTAAAGAGTTATGTTATTATTACGGTCGTTGCACATATTTATTTGTTAATAAAACGGATATTTTTTACGAACCGTATATTTTACTGAGAAGCATATCTCGACGTTACGCTGAAGTCTTATTCGGCGTCAACAGGAGAGCGTCCCATCAAGGCGGAGATGTAGGCCAAACAGATTATTTGTTCCGAGGTCGTAAATTATATGCACTTTGTTGTGGAGTGTTCACTTCTTCTACGATAGAGGTGGCCAGTATGCTATATGTACTTATTACATCTTCGGGCTTCCCTGCGACGTCTCTTAATTTACGAACTCGGAAGATATAATTTTTTTAAATTTAATTTTTAAATTTTTTTAATTTAAAGACTATCGACAGGTCAGAATGACCCTAATGGATAATCATTTAGAACAAGGTGATTAGTATAATTACATTTTACAGTAAAATATTAATACATTATACAATATAAGTAGGTATAGTACAATAAACGACTACAAGATGAACAAAGTTCACAAAAATTCACGACATAATAGAAATATACGGTTCGTATAAAATATCCATTTTATTTAACCCAAAAATAAATATATGTTATTTATTTATTTTAAATATCGTGAATATATTCTTCTTTCGTAAAAAAAACGCTAATTTAAAAAAAAATATAGGTGAGGTGTTGGGTCAGTTTATTTGCTTGCCCGAGGGCCAGCAATTTTTCGTTACGCCACTGAACGAAATGTCTATAATTACATTTATTAAATTTATTTTGTGTGCCCTCAATTTTGCTTTTGCATTTTAATACACCGCAGCGAATCTTTAAACTGTTTTTATTTATGTGAAAAATTCGAATTGCTAAGTTTGAATTGAAAAGTTTCGCTCGAACGTACCAAGACTCGTTTGCCGGTGCATTGTGAGAATAAGTCTCCGCCGATAGTATCTCCGCAGGGGCGTGCCTCGGTCAGTATAAAGTACTGGCCCATCTAACTGCCCCTCCCATGGAGAAGTGCTATGCTCAATTTATTATATTGGTCAATAATGCAGGCGGCACATATTGTACCGCACACACACTGCCCTCTACACTCGCACATAGACAGATCGCTATCGTTACATTGGTATAGCTTTTTAAATTGTACTTGTATTGCGTATTTATTTAGTTATCATTGGCAGCCATTAATACCGTACGATATTGAAAGCAGAGCGGTCACGTACCAGTATATAGATAACAACGAAAGGAGCTTGGATATGAAAACTTTAGAAGGAGCATTGAAATGAAAATTGCTCAAACAAATATATACAACATAGATAGATTTACCTTTTTCTGGGTGCAGGTATTGTAAGTATGCATGTAGAGTGTATTTATTTAGTCGTCATTGAAACCATTTATACTGTTCGATATTGAAAGTAGAGCGGTCACGTACTAGTTTATAAATAACAACATATAACGTAACCTCATAACCTAAGCTAACTGAACCATACTTAAACTAATCTAAATTAAGAAGTTTGGATATGAAAACTTTAGAAGGAGCATTGAAATGAAAATTTCTCAAACACATATATATATGTAACATATCTACTTAGCTTTGCTTGGGTGCAGGTTTTGTAAGTACGCATGTGGAATGTTTTTTGGCATATGGATTGATAACTAAATAAATTTATTTAGTTATCAATCCATACAAAACAGAGCTACCATGGATAGCAACACCTACAAGGCAATAGCTAATCCAGGAATAAATGTCTCTGCAATTAAGTTGTTGAGCGTGCACATTGATGCAGATCTCTCATGACTACACAAATAAAAAAACGCTCAGTGTAAGCTTTTATCAAGAGAGACAGATTAAAAGTTTTCGAAGACACCTCTTCCCCCTCCTCTCCCCCCCCGCCGAGGCAGCCCGTCTACTCATTGTGGTGTCACGTGAGGATTGTACAGTTGCCGGCAAACTTCTTGAAATTCTTTGGATTTCAAGAAGTTTGAAATTTGAAATTGAATGCGCAGAAGACAAAATTTGGGTCTCTTTGGTGGAATGGTATATGCGCAAACTTCCCCCCACTACGCCGTAAAATTTCAAGATATTTGCCGGCTACTGTAAGAGTATTTATGCTGTACTGTCGAAATTTCAGATGGATAGATTACAACCTATTCTGAACGCGGCAACATAATTAATATATGTAACATCAAAATTCTCGCACACAACAATCCTTTTGCGTGAACGACATTGGCCCCGTTTCCATGAAAGAGTGGAATTTAAATTGTGTTAATTAATGTATGAGGTGACACAAAAGATGGTACCTCTGTGTCTTCAAGAGCTCCGTATCCCGACAAGTTGAATGGAAGATCCAAAACTTTAAGGTTGGATTATGCTTAAGCTTGAGGAAGGGTTAAAGAATAGGTTAAACATTGCCAGAAGGCTACGTTTAGTGCCCGAGTCTTTGCGGTAGCAGGTTTAAATTCGTAGAACTCTATCATTCATAATATGGAACAAGTTAGAAAAATTGTTTGAGAAAAGGCTGAAATCACACATTTTCGAAGAATCATTTCAATATCTTCGCAGTTTTAAAAACTAATGTACGAATGATGAAATTTTACTAAGATGCTATATAAATTATCCATTTACTATTATTATTATTATTGGTTTATTATAACTGAAAGCAGAAGAGCCACATTTAGTTCAAAGAAGATTTAATATGAAATGAAAACAAATTTGGAAATGAAAACTGCTTATTGCAATCATAAAAATTGTTCAAAGATAACGTACCTATGAATACTCTGATATAATATTTCATAGTGGATTTGTAGGGTGTATACATTTATTTATTATTGGCTGCATATAACGACATAAGAAATTGAAAACACAATAGTCATGAACAATACAAAGATGATTCAAAAGGGTTGAGAATTAAACTTTTAGAAACATTATACAGAAGTTGAATGGTAGAACCAAGAAAATATAAAAAAGCTAGATTTGGAATATCTCAGAGATCGAGTACCTAACGCAAAAATTCGCCAAATAACCAAGGGAACCCTTAATGTCTGAATTTTTAAGTTACAATGAACTGGAGGCATCTATCGTGGTGACAGTGGTGAAAAAAAGGTCTTGTAGTCGAGGCTTCACACTGGCGGAGGAAGTTTTTGTATAAAATTTTCTATTTAAAAAAAAATAGTTATGCGTACACGGGTGACGTATCATATCAAGTTTTTATAGTATTTTTCAACTAAACTAAACGCTTGGGCTATGAAAATAGCAGGCGCGTGCAGTTAAATAACTCCTTGAAGGATTCCAAGAGAGTGAGTATTTATATTAAAAACAGCTAATATTTTACTTATAGGTGTACTGACTTTAAAATTTTCCCATCATTTGGTGTTTGATTCAATTAATTGTGCGTGTATAAGTATGTAGTTATCTATATTTTATAATTTGCTTTATAATGGCGTTCTAGTGCCAACCCTGATGTATGGAAGTAAAGCCTGGAATTGGCAAAGAAGCAATGAAAGTAGACTGAATGCGGTCACTAAGACGGTTGTGTACAAAATCCTTGATCGATAGAGTGAGGAATAAACACATTAAAAGTGATTGTAATGCTGGCTGTATGTGTTAGACAGAATAAAGAAAGGAGTGCTGAGATGGTGTTGTCGTGTGGAACGTATGAGCAAGGAAAGGATGGTTAAGTAAATATATGAGACGAGGTAAAAGGCAACAGGAATAGAGGGCGTCCGCGAAAGACCTGGCACGATCATATACAACAAATATTTGAAACCGCAACAACCGTAGAACTTGTATGAGAAGATGTGTGAATGTAGCCGAAGCAAAAGTGATGTGCCAAGATAGAAGAATATGGCGTTCTTTCCTCTCCGCGTACCCCTGCAGAGAAACGACGTGATGGTTGGTTAGTTAGTTAATTTGCTGATTTATTTTTATGTACTATATTAGATAGTGCGTTTGTGATTGTCATTTTTATTGCTTTCTTGTATACTTATTTTAATTACTGTTTAAACTGCGTTGATGTCTCTTTGTTTTTACTATTTTTTCAATGGTGCTTTCACCTTATGAACACAATTAAACTTTGTTTTTCCTCTATTAAATCTTTTTTCATTCATGAACAATCGACTTCAAGTACATCTATACATATTCCATCTCTGTGGTTCTTCTGATGACGTCACACATAGCAATCCCAAACAATTGGCTTGTGTGGATTTTTTCTTCTTTAACCTTTTGGCGGCGATAGGCAAATGGCTCAGTTAACCGCAGGTGCTTTGTTACACTAACCGGAGCCAATAAACAATGGTCCGAGATATTATTATCCGCATGTCGTTCCCAATAAAAATACGCCCACTTCCATTCCGGCCTGGTCACTTGGCATTTCAAATCGACAAAGGACAGCTCTTACCCGCCGAGAGCTGTAATTAAAATCATGATTGGTTAACGCTCTGCACTATCCTTCGGTGAACTTTTGACACGTGAATCTCTGACGTATGTGAATATTTTTTACGAGTATACTTAAATACTTTTGGTATCTTCCATCTAATCTTCTTCGATAGTGAAATCTAAGAAAACATTAAATTCAAATAATCTTTTGTCCTTGGTCCTTTCTGCGGCGTCGTGTCTGGTATTTTTGGATACGTCTCGAACGATCTAAAGTCCATTTTTCGAAATACATTGAAATTTTAAATTTTCACTTTCTTGCTCCACACGTTTGCATTTATATTTTACGAAAAGAGGGACTTGTAGGCTATCGTTCGACACTTGTTTCCTCCTGATTAGACTTACGGTTTACATCCTGAATTTGACTGAGCGCACGACTCGTGACGCACCCCATGTGCAAGACTTTTTCATCTTTCCAAAATATATAATTTGAGATAACGGTTTTTTTTTCATAAGCAATAAAAGTGATATTTTTACATATCAATATGACAAAATATCATTATTGTAGGTACTGTTTTCGAAATTATTTAATTGAATACATTAAATAATATGTGTTTACATTTACTATACGTAAAACTTATTTTACTTTTGTTATTGTTGAATGTGGGGTCGTAACATTTTATTTCTGCAGATGTTTAGTGGAGTTGGGCTGCGGTCGGGACTAAAATTTGGGTGTTTTCAGAAATTATAAATCTTCTTTACTGAATATTTTTATTTTGAGTACATTAAAATCTTTGGTAATTTTACCCGATAAATAAATAATCAATCCTCTCTGCTTAACCTTGTGTTAATGTGATTCGACAGTGTTAAAATTTATGCTGTGATTTTATAAATATAATATGGAATAAATTTAATGAAAACTCATCTTTTAGAACATTATTCTATGATATTTGAAACAAAATAGATAAACGAATCAGAAAGACATGCAAAAAAGTAATTCTGTCTAATCTATAATACGTAATTTTCTATGTAACAATGTCCGTCACTAACGCTACCAAGGCCAAATATAAAGGTGGTAAAAGTACGTCATTTTTTAGTGTAAATGTAGTGTTTTATTATTATTGTAGCGAGACCGTGAACCTACTAAATGCTGATAACAACAATGTCACGCAATGGCAGTCAGTCAACCGTAAGCGCAGACTGTTACGCACGCAATCCAGGGTCACTCATCCGTGACCGCGTTATCTCCCTAGAGAATTTTACGACGTTCCGTCTCATAGTAGAATACATGTCAGAAAAATCTGGAATTTTTTACGGGCTACTCGTTATCTCTATAACAAACCTTTCAAGGGAATTTAGCTATAAAAGGAGTCACGCGACGCGGGCTCAAGCAATTTAGTTCGCGGCGATAACAAGGCGACATCTTCGTAGCGTAAATAAGTATGACCGGTGATTCGGGTTATCACAACACGCGATATTAGAAAACAAGCAAACGGAGCGACTGCCAGTGATACCAGCGGAAGTGAATAAAGAATACCGGGGTGAAAAGTTTTTACGAGCGAACATTGAATGGAGTTTACCAGGAGTGATCTAAGCAATAGAAATATCGTTAATTAGTGAAAATTAAGTAACAATTCAATTATAAGTGTGTGAAATGTTCGGGAGACATTAAGCGACAAAAAAATTAGGTAAATTAATTTCCAGTGTTTTATTTGCCTCCAAAATCAATATTTTATTCTATTCTGATATTATTTAATATATGAATAACGATTTAAATAAGTAATTAATATGGCAATAATATGTACCCAGTTAGACGACTACAGATCGCGAGCAAACTATCCCCGGTATTTCGTTGGCACCTAAAAGTAAACACTATAAATCAACATCAACAAATTAAAACATCCTATAAAAATGAGCTTAATTTATTTCACATTGGGTTTTCACTTTTATCACGTGGGTATATTTTCCTCGCCTCTCCTCGCTTGGCTGTCCGCCTTCCGGCCGAAGACTAACTTAACGGAATAATCTGCCCAGATGCCGGGAGCAGTTTTCACAATGGACCAATTGTTTTCCTCTTGATTTATCATCTAACGCGAGTGGGACGTACTGCCATTGTGCAGATAACTGGCGGAAGGGAAGAGTATTGGTCTCCATGTCGTACCCACCATGGCTGGACTCCAATAATACCGAGTTAATGTTACTCGGCGCCGGAAGCGAAGAGGGCACAAAACCATTTCGATTAGATTTTAATATACTTTATTAAATATATTCTTTATTTTAATGACTTCTGTTATTTCAGGCTGTTTATCATCAAGGTAAATATCTTCTTCGTCACCTGTCGATGAGAGGTTTCGTCACTTTTGAAACTCGAGTATAATAATATTAGGGGTATAGAAGCAAAGGCAGAAACATCTCACTGAAGAGTTTCTGAGATAAAGCGATCTGTGAATTGGAACCCACCACAGACCCAGGGCCGTTCTACGAGCAAAAGCTCCCGTATCAGCCCTACACTTTCGCCATCCAGTTTGGCATTGTTTTAATACTAAAGAAGTTTTCTTGCTACGCCGCTGATGATGCAAAGCACTCGTGCGACGCGGCGAGGAAACTGCACTAACCACTTCACTGTCTCTGGGGTGCGTTACGAAAAACAATTCGTTCAAAGAAAATAACAATACATAAAAATAAAATCATAAGTAAGTAACAAAATATAAACAAAAGGCAGGGAAATACAAGGAAAAGAAAAAGACAAAGCATAAATATCAAACATCAGAAAATAACAAAGCATGAATATAAATAAAGCAAAATAAGACAAAATGTAGAAGATACAACAAAATACATAAATACATTGTATGCAAAGGAAGAATAATATATAATGTGTGTGGAATACATGAATGAGTTTTGAAAAATACATGGGTGACATCTAATCAGGAATGAGATGAAAAGAATTTCTGAGATAAACACAAAAAACTCATCAGTATTTCAGGAATTTTCCACGGAATCTATGAAATCTTTAACTTATCGGAAATAAGCTTTAAAAACTATCGCCACCTCAGTTTTCCTATTTATTTTCTACTAAATGTACCCAGCGTTGTCCGAGCTTGGGATTTAACTAAAAACAAGTTTTTAAAATCAAAAAAATTGTGTCAAAACAGTGTAGATTTGTATAGAAAATTACCCGCACGGCTTGCGTGGATTTTTAGTAACTTTTAGTTATATTTTTTCAATTTGTGTATTAATCTTAACATATAGATATATGTCATCATGGATTTTTATAGAACTTAAGTTCTATAACTTCTCTATAGAAAGTATTTAAATATCTCTTACCGTTAAGGTAGCGTTTGTAAAAAACGCATCGACCGTTTTTTCGTCTACTTTGTTTGTAAAATAGGTCACCAAAAAAAGCCTCTTTATTTTAACAGGATAATATATAGTTTTTGTCCACTCTGAAAGTCCATTCTAAATAATGGTGAAAGAATTTTTGAAATCGGGTGAGTATTTTCGGAGATTTTTCCTACATCCAAACTTACAAAATTTACGTCTTTAAATTATATTAAGTATAGATTAATAAAAATTTACCAATGCCTACGTGTTCAATTTACGGGTATAAATAAATATTTAACTTTTAAATATGGATATTACTGTGTTTATTATCAAATGGTGGACATTGTTCGTGGTTCAGATGAACAAAAATAAATATTGAGTTTAATAATAAATAAAACTCGACATATAATGGGAAATCTGGAGAATTACATTTAAAAATTATATTAGAAATAAAGACAGGATATAATGTAACTGTAACTGTGTGATTGGTATTCGATTGTAACGATGACTGGTGTAACGATAACTACTGTGGGTCAATTTTTTAGTTGTGGCACTCCAATAATGTGTTGTCTACCGATACACACATTGGTGTGCGTTAACGATATCTACACCAAAAACAGACAAATTTATGCAAATCGATTCACTCTTAACAATAATGCAACAACATACTTGACGTAAGAGACGCATGACATCGGTTGTGTACACCGCGCGCAAAATAAATCTAAATTATAAAATGGAAAAAAATGTTAATATATGGTCGAAATTTTTCGTTAGTTACCAAGCTGCCGTGCCGTGGCGAAATTGGATAACGCGCCATCCCCAGATAGGATGGAGGTTCGTTGGTTCGAATCCCGGTAGCAGCTAAAATATTTTTTCGTTAATTTGATTTTTCTGAATGTCTTTCCAATTGATTAATTAAAATTTATTTAGTAAATTCAAAATATCGATAACAAATATCATTATTATTATTAAACTGATATAAACTTTATTAATTCCCCTATCCACAAAATAATTAAACATTAAACAAATCTCTATGCAATTATATTACAATAATAAAAAATATCTACAGATTCGTCATTTGCTGACTATATAGTGCCATGAGTAATAAATTGACCTCTTCCCGAGTAGCAACCGTTGAAGGCTTAATTTGTCTCTTTTATACCAGTGATTGCTTGCCAAATTATGAGTAATTAGTTCTAATTATTGTTAAAATTAAATAGAAATCTTACAATAACCATTTAATTTATATAAATTAACGTTGTAAACACCACTTATTTATTGAAAAAATTCAACATGTTTCGAAGCCAATGGCTTCTTCGTCAGGATAACAAAAATAAAATTTAAAAATCGAAGTATAGATCAAAATATTAAAAAGTTATATTTATGGGAAATGGTAATATAAAGTACCTACTTAACATGAAAACAAATTTAAAAGATGACTATTTGCAAAAAGGACCTGATTAAAAAGTTAATTTATATAAATTATAATTATGTCACCACAAAATAATTTTGCTATATTTGAAGAAGAAATAACCACTTGGCTCATCTCACTACAATAATACAAAGTGAAAATTAGCTTGTACCAAAAGTATCGCAAACATACGCACCAAAAATCAAATTACAAAAGAATAGATAATTTTTTATTATATTCACGAGTTAATGTTGAAGATTCCTGGTTTACAGGTGGGTACTTGGTAATCGTTTCAATTAGGTGCTCACCATAGGGCCCCGTGCCCACTGGGTCCTTAATGCGCAACAAAGGATTGTGTAATAATAGTACTGCAACAAAGGCTGTTGTGTGATTCACGTTGCAATACGAATTACACTATTGCAGTTGCTTAGCAGGCTCTATCGTCCGCAGATATTGTTTAACCCCAATATGGGCGATCTTTGAGGACCACACCATGCATATTTCACAGTTAATTATTATTCAATTTACTGTGATCTACAAATACAGGATGTTAAATTTTAAATAGGTTGATCAGATATTTTCGTAAAGGTTAATTTATAACAAAAACAATAGTAGTATTACGACATAGGTGAAGGAAAACAGGTAATATGAAAGGTAAGTTACACGTACGGAAGTAAAAAATTGTTTTTGAGCCTACTAACTTATTTAAATTGAGAGGCGTTTTGCCTTATAAGGGATTAGTAATGCCCTCATTACGTGAAATGGGTTTCCAGTAAATTATATTAGTAGAATAAAAAATAAATGGTTTCTTTCTATTCGTATGGTGATTAGGGTTTAGGTGTAATATGCGACGCAGGTGTAGGTTACACATACGACATATCTTCTTCTTCTTCTTCATGTGCCCTGTCGGGTCCCCCCGACGTCGGCGATCATCTGGGAGAAAGTTTCCCTGTCCAGGGCAGTGCGGAACAGCTCTTCCACGCTTCTTATCCCGGTCCACTCTCGGATGTTTCGAAGCCAGGAATGCCGCCTCCTTCCGATCCCTCTGCGACCCTCAGTCTTTCCCTTCATGACGAGCTGAAGGATGGAGTATTTTTCGCCTCTCATTATATGACCAAAATATGAAATTTTACGGAGCTTTACTATGTTGAGTAACTGTCTGTTTGTATTTGCTCTACGTAAAACTTCAACGTTACTAGTCATGTCAGTCCAAGATATCCTTAACATTTTACGATGTATCCACATTTCGAACGCCTCTAGGCGATTTAGAGTAGTCACCTTCAGCGTCCATGCTTCAACATCGTAAAGTAGAACTGACTATACATAGCATTTGATCAATCTCTGTCTGAGCTTCAAGTTTAAGTACGACATATGTGTAGGTTAAACAGGCGACATTGGTTTAACGTATTTTTATCATATGTCGTAGCTATATGCCTACGCAGTAACAAAAAAGTGTAGCAGGCAGGACATCAAATTCAGCATTTACTTTGCTGTAGAAATTCCCAGTAATAATGTTAACAGGTTTAAACAAAATAAAACTAACCCATAAAAACCAAGTTTATATTATACTCTCTTTCTCATTTACTAGTGGAAACTGGTTTGGCGCTTGACCTGCGCGTTGGGCTTCGGTCGGGCGACGCTACGAAAGGGAGTAATATAAAATTTCCAAAATTATACTATAATCAGATTTAGTGTCTACCAGATGCATCGCAGTCTCTTCATAAAACTTAGTAAGTTGAACTATAATTATTATTTTTTTTTTTGAAAATTTGATAGATCTTCTTGATCGTCGCCACGAGTCTGCTTGTAAAGTTTCAGCTCGATTGGATCACGGGAAAAGGGTTAAAAATCGATCCAAAGTTTTTGCGTCAAGCAAACGCAACGAGTTAAAATAAAGGGAGCAAAAACATTATTATAGTTTTAATTGGTATAGGTGAAATATTCGATTTAGATATATGTAGAAGTAACACAAGTTAAGGTTTTCTTTTCTTTATACTCATAAAATTTGTAAGTTGTATATACATTTAATTTTGTGTTAGTTAAACATAATATATACAAATAGTTGTGTAAGTTTAACATAATATATATAACTTCTAAAAATTTGATAGATATGGTAGTCTATCATGCGTGGAAATGGTGAACGTTATATTGTGTAAAGTGATCAATTAAGCCAGCCAGAGATAGGTCGTAAGTCCTTTGACCACCTAAAAAGACTTCTATACCTACTTTTCCACATTAAAATATAGCTTCGCCCCTGAGTCTCTATAATATATCTTGATTTTCTACTCGAATTTAAGAAGGTACTTATATATATATATATATATATGCGTGTAACGCAATTTTCAGCTACAAGTAGACATACAAATATTTTCTGACAAAATTACCACTGGTCCCTCGTCATCACCAAGCCAATCATCATCCCGCAGTCAGTCCAGAACGTTTTATGGTCATGTCTTATTGTGGTACAGCAATAACAACTTGCATTTCTAACATGGCCCATAGAAGAAACCACGAAGCAGAACTGTACTCCACATTTCCATATTTTGCGTGCAGGTCTAGGTTCTGCAATAAAATACCATCTTGGACAACGGGAAAATTAACTCACTAATTTTTTTATTTTTTTTAAATAGAGATGTGAACACGGAATACATGTCACATCAATATTCTTACTATTTTCAAACTAAGCCAAACGCTTGTGCTATGAAAATAGGACTAACTTGCTATTCTGGAGTGAGGTTCGAACCCGCGACCTTTGGATCACGAGGCCAGTGTCCTAATCACAAGACCAAGGTGGAAACTTTCATGTTCAGTACTCCTTTGTATTCATGTATAATTGTATATCATTTTCTTATGCCCGTATTTCATAGTAAAATAAAACATATATTGACTGCAAAAAAGCTAAAAAATAAAAAATCCTTCCATACTTACTTATCACCACGCCATTTCCCCGTGGGAGTAAACAAACAGGATAGTGCGCCATACTTTCATGTCCTGACGTACAACTCTCGCCTCATCCACATTCATACATCTTCGCATGAAAGCTCGACGGTTCTTGAGGCTTCTAACGGATTCTAACCATCTTCCAGTATCTGGTTAATCTGGTCGTGCCACGTCTTCCGCGATCGCGCTCCCTTTCTGGTGCCGTAAACACTTGCGTTGTATATCTTTCATACCATTTTTTACTATTGCAAATTTATTACTATTGCTAGCTGTAATCCGTCAAAAATGCAATGACAGTACTTTTACTTTTAGATGTCGGTTCCTAAGGAATAAGTATTTATTTATTTTTATGCACAAAAAACATACTTAATTAATGTATATTATAGATATCTCACAGAGACGAAACTGTATTTATTATGGGAAAGTAGGTATAGAAGTCATTTGGGTGTATATAGGACTTATGACCTATCTTATGGTTGGCTTAAGTGATCACTTTACACAATGTAACATTCGCCATTTCCACCCATGATAGAATATACCATGCTTATTCATTTTTTGGAAGTTGTATATATGTTCAAATTGCGTGGAAAGCTTTCACTACTTTCCCATAATAAATACAGTTTCGTCTCTGTGAGATATCTATAATATACATTAATTGATTAATAATGTCTCTGTGACATAAATCCAGCACTGTTCTGAAAGATTTGAACAAACTCAAAATATTCTGAAAAACATACTTTATAAAAGTTACGGACGTTACACGACGCTACGATGGATGGACAGATAGACAGAAAATTATTATAATTTGGATTTAAATCAACAAATCTCAAAGCCTACCGTAACTAGTGTGGCATTACCAACTCAAGTTTTCAGTAGAGAAAGTTTAACATAATTTTATTATCTAGTTAGTTCAAGATTAAACCTGAAAAATCTGTTAACATGTAAATCTATTCTGGTCCCAGCCTAATGCTATGTAAATTTCATACATTTATTTTCTTTTAATCAATAAATATATATATATATATAAAAGAAACCCGTGTTTCCCTATCCGCCAAGTTTTCTCCACAACCAACCACAACTACCCACCGGTGGTTATGGTGGTGGAAAGCCCTTGGCATCACATCGAAAATATGCAAGTTTGGTGGGGGTGGCTGTGCGTGGGTGGGAGTGGGTGACGAAAATGTGCTTTCTAGCGCATTGTTTTGTTATGGGAAGGCCGCAAATGCTTCAGATTGTTTCAAATTAGGCTCATTCAACGCCGACTGTGTCAGTGAGTCTAGAAGGTTCTAGAAAATTCCCGAAAGTTCTATAAGGTTCTAAATTGAGTGGCGGAATGTGTCAGTGTGTCAAGATGTTTCCTGTACATTCGATAAATTTTTTGAAAATTCTGGAAGGAAAATGTTCTAGAAGATTCGCGAAAGTTCTATGACGATCCAAACGTGTACTAAAAATCTGCGCGTACGGCATAGCTAGTATGGAACTAAAAAAGTTTCACTTGTAAATATTTAGCATCTAAGGAAATAATAAACTTGTCATTACATTGTCGCAAATTGACTGAACTTTCTATTGACCATGTTAACATCTGATATTTAATAAGATACCGCTCACCGTACACACCACTATCTATTTAAACATTATCTGGATATTGTGAAATTTGTTCATCATAAAAATAATATTCTGGTCCCCATGGTTTAACGTTAACATTTCCACACTTAATGAAGATAATTAAAAAAACATTAACAGGTATTATTAAGCTGAATTAATCAGTTTAAAAAATTAAGTTCTTAGCGATAATGATATTGATTGCATTACGGGACTGCAGCGTAATGCAATTAGTTCACAAATTATCCTAGATTCAAACCACGGTGCTCATCGCGCTGAAGAAAGCGCCGCCACTCGGCAATTTGCTTAATTAATGAACACTGGTGACGAAGTAAGTGCTCATTGTGCCAGCGCAGTTTGCCCACGTTTCACATCTCTAATTGTTACATTCTTCGGAGCACGGTAATTATTGTAAATTCTACTTCGCATTGTCTGCTCCCTGCGCCGTTGTCGTAATTATGCAATGTTACGTTACATTACGACGTGTCAAGTTTTCAATGTTTTTCTCTTAATTGTGACATTAAATATTCCATACAGCTGGTGTACACACATGACCTAGTCGAGCGTGAAAGACATACCCGCATACGTGAGACATTTTTAAATTTATTATCTATCTATGTGCATACCTGCACTCCGTTCAATTCTGGTTTGCCATAGTATAGTCGTATGTTGATCCCATTATATAATATTGTACACTTACATACAATTTTAACATAATATTCATCATGTCAAAATTGACGCGATAAAAATTACATTTAAAAAGTACTAGACAATATAATCCTTATTATAATTGTCCTAAAAATGCTGATAGTAATATGCAAATATTCCCAATGCCCGCTTGAAAAAAGAAATGGCGATATCATATTAAGTAGCGAGAAGTACAGATTGCTTTAAAATATCTGCAAATAATATTTAATGAGTAGAAATATTATGAACATTAAATATTATCTACGGTGCATTTATAAAAAGAATGTACCTACATAATTAATATTTATACACGTTTATATTTAGTTTACAATAAACATAAACGTGTTTTAGAATAATATGTGAATTTGGCCATTTTTTATTTTGGTGGTGGCCAACTAACTTCTTCACCAAAAGTGTCCAAATATTAAATCAAAGGCATTATTTATTCTATTAATAAATATGTATTGAAATTTGACAAATGTCTTGACATTTTTCACTATTTGGAATATGATTGGAGAGATTAGACGTTGTTTTAACACAATAAACACCTGATTATGCGATGTCATATGGACCGAGCCTAACACGGATAATCAAAAACTCGGATAATCGGACAGCTGCGGACTGTTACAAAGATATTTTTTATTTTTGAAGCAATTTAATAAAACTTAATATTAAAGAGTATTGCAATAAATCTACAGAAACACTAATAAAAAAGTAGGTAACATTTAATTAATTTTTTAAAGGAGGATGGGCAAAAATGTATGGTAGCTGGCCTAGGATAACAACATGATATATATCATTGGAAAGGTTTATGAACTTCAACTATATTTAGACAGACTTTCAAGATGACAACATCGGTCTACTCCATTCGTGGCGACCACGTCGAGTCATGAAGCTCGCCTTCATGACTCGACATGGTCGAGTTCTAAAAGGCCCTTTTCAGGGCCACATCTGATCCAGTTCAAAACACCGAAACACTGGACTTACATAAAATGACATATTACTTGTTGTTATACCATTTTATGATGAAATTCTGAAAAAATATTTTATCTTTATTTTTGTCTAAGTCTGGCTTTATTGTGCAATAACTTTTTTCACACAGCGATTTGGGACTTTCCACCGTAACAATAGTTGAAGTACATAAAAAAACCTTTCCAATGATATATATCATGTTGTTATTGGTTCCTAGGCCAAAATGCCCGTTCTCCTTTGTTTTATAAATATCCCTTGCCTCTATGTAAAAACATTCCATAACATGAAAAATACAATCAGCTCAGATACTACTACAATTTCTTCAGAATTGTTTACTAGAGCATTGCGACTATTACGAATATAGTTTTCCAATTTTTAAATTTCTGTAAATAGAAATGGACTTGTTTGTTTTCTGTCTGTATATTGTATCAAGTTCTTTTCAAAATTTCCTGCGTATAGGTACACCAAAGGGTATTTTTGGGATATTTTACATGCAATAAAACTGAATGTCAGCTATGGTGTCCCACAGGGATCAATCCTAGGACCATTACCCTATATAA
Source organism: Agrypnia vestita (assembly GCA_016648135.1). NCBI lineage: Eukaryota > Metazoa > Arthropoda > Insecta > Trichoptera > Phryganeidae > Agrypnia > Agrypnia vestita. The sequence continues at coordinate 24,476 of JADDOH010005038.1, forward strand.
TATACATAAACGACCTGGAGCAGCTAAATATTAGAGGCAAAATAATACTCTATGCGGACGACCTCGGAATATTTTACGAAAACAATAATGACATAGAAACCACAAAACAAATCAACAAAGACATAGACATATTAACTGAATGGACAAAAAGAAATATACTAACCTTAAACGCTCAAAAATGTAAATACATTAACTTTGAGGCCAAACGGAAAATGCATAAAATGGACATAAAAATACATAATGAAACACTTACTGAACTAGAAAATATTAAATACTTAGGACTCAACATAGACAGACATCTCAAATGGACCTTTTAAATAGACAAAGTAACTGACTCACTGACAAAATTGACCAGCCTATTCCACAAAGTACACGAAATCACCCCAAAGACTGTAAAAATTCTGATGTACCAGGCATACGTCAAGAGTAGAATAGAATACTTGATACCCTTCTGGGGAACCGGAAACAAAACTAATCTAAACAGACTCCAACGACAGCAAAACAAGATATTAAAAATGGTCTATGATCTGAAATACCGGACACCAACTGAAACTGTATACCGTATAACACAACAATTAAACATCGAAAGCATTACAAAAATCGAAACACTTAAAATCATTCACAAACTAGCAATTGGCGAAATACAAGACGAAGACATAAAATTAGACAAAATACACGAAAAACACAACACTAGAATGGCTCAAAACTATCACATAACACACGCCAAAACAAAAACAGGACAATCCCGACTAATTTGCAACGGACTAAAACTGTACAATGACTTGCCACAGCAGACCAAACAACTGATCACTGACAAATTCAAAAGAGTTGTGACAAAAATATTAAAACTCGGCCAAATATAAAAAAATTCCTTTGTATCTAAATTATATTATTATATTTGAATCATGTAAATGTTACCCATAAACCTTTTAGGTTTCCACTACTTTTTAAATAAAAAAAAAATACCTAAAATGTGAAAACCTCAAATAATTATACCTAAAACATCTGATTACAAAACTAAAGGTTAAATAAAAATTTATTTCGATTAGATTTTATTAATTACCAAATAAATTAAAAAACACTATTCTTTTTCTATGATAAAAATTAGATAATCTGATATAAAAACAAGTAGAAGATTCAAATTTTTTCATCAATTACAATGCAACCTTGATTACAGTTATCCCCATAATATCATAAAATCATCTTTCACGTCACAATCACAAATAAATTATTATAAATAATTTCTTAAAAAAACATAAAAGGTAGAAATGTATTGAATAATAATTGCAGTCAGTTTGCATCCTTGCGTTTTATCTCGTTCTATATAAAAATATGCGTTTTTTTAAATCTCGTTTGCAATAGATTACTATTAAACTTTTAAATAGTCTTCTGCGTTTCATAAATATTTCGAATATTTAAGCTGAAGGTATTTGATTTTTATTTTAATTAGAAACAGCTTCATTACTGTGAATTGGTTTAATTATAAAAATTCCTGATTATTGAAACAGAAAAATTATCGCGTGAATAGTTTTAGTCGGAAAAACTAAAAAACTACTTTTTACTGCATGAGTTCAGTGTTCCGTGTTAATTTATCGGCAGACACGCAAAATTATATTTTTATATTAATATCACTATTTATTATTAAAGTTTTGCATGGTCAACTGTGTCGTTTGAATAAAACAATTTGTATTGTCTTCGTGCAAGGATCGATCTATTGTTTTGACGGTAAAGTATTCAGTACATTGATTTCTATTTAATCTTACGTTTATTTATTCATTAATTTTCCAAGTTTATGACAGATTGCCGACTGGTTGAGATGAACAAGGCCTGCAATCCACTAGCGTCGAAATGATAAAATCTTGCATAAAAGCATCTTAATTATCAATCTTGAAAAAAATTATAAGAAAAAATAACACAGTATTATGTAACCATTCGAGATGATTACGCACTGTCAGAGCGTTTCAAGGACAACAACACGATCGAACATTCCGTAACATTCTGGGCCGTCCTACAACACTCTGGAATCATCTACAACATTCGGAAAACGTCTGGAACAGTCTGAAGCGACAGGAACATTCTCGCAAATACTTGAAATGTATACAATAATCTCGGAGGTTCGAAAAAGCAATGTGTTTCGTATAAAAGGCAGAGCCAGTGCCGCGGCGCATCATGTTATTTTGAAGTCAACCAGCGTGACATTGACCAGCGATAAAACCGTTTAATACCAGCGACAATAAATTGAGCGAAGTACCTAACTGGCGTTGAAAGATAAGTGCAACCACTTACGTGCGTGAATAGACATGAATTCTTTGCGAACCTGTAGAAATATTCTAGTAAGCGATAATAAAGTGTTCCACAGAAGAGTGATTAATTGCGAAATAGTGTGAATCAGAGAAAAGTCTTTAAATTAAAATCGTGTTTTGTGAATCTAACAAAATAATAATTGATATAACGATAATTAATTAAGTGTTTTTATTTGCCTCCCATAGCTTTGACCCTTGATAGTATGTTAGGAGGATGGTGGTGGAAGGGAGAGGGTGCTTTTGTTATTCGCAGACCTTGAATAGTCGTATTTAAGGAAAAAGGCAAAATTTGGCAAAAATTTGTCTTAGGCAGGAAGAGGTTGAGATGTTTGGCTTGGACTGATTATATTTTTTTCCTCGAGATCCAAACGTACAATTAAAAAAATGTGGTTGGCATTTGAAATGTTCTCCTGTCCCCGATTGTGACATTCTGAAATTTTTGATAATTTTTTACCACTTTTCTCTGCAGTCTGTAGTTTGTATAGCCATCTCTTGCACCACATTTCAAAAGCGTCATATTTTTTTCTTCACCTTACTTACCTTCAATTTCCATGTTCAGTTTATATGGTGAAAGAAAGGGAGGGGGAAAAAAAGAGATGCCTAAATTATGCGCAGAGTCTTAAAGAATAACTATGCAAAATCAAGACTGGATGACATTCACTACATTGTCACGGGATCCCGATAATGCGAGATAAATGAAACACTTAAAATAACTAAAAAAAATTTAGTAAAACAAAGTTATCGGACACAAACTTAACCGGAGCACTCTTTTGTAATTCACTAATTTCGTACTACACTCGAGGATCTTCCATTTTTCGGTGTAAAATTTTATATTCGTCTTTAAGAAAATTCTTCTATTTGTGGAACACTTTATTATGACGTATCTTAACTGATTCGATATCGAGAATTTCACATATGGTATTGCCCTCTTTCTGTTTGGCGTTAGCTCGCTGTCAAAATAACAACTATTGTAATGGTGCCGCTTGTTAATGTAGAAATCGTTAATTCATGATCATTTATGATCCTGTGTATTCCAGACCTTATTATTTATTCCAAATATTCAGAATATTCGTAAACCCTCGATTATGTGCAGTTTCTTTTATTTCTAGCATCTTGTTTCAATACGTATATATTAATCGTGGAGATGGTTAGGTTAGGTTAGGGTTAGTCAATAGTAGAGCCAACGGAAGCGTGGTATTTTGCTCAGGGACCTAAATTTGGTTACGATCGTTCAAAGGCTTTTAGATTGTATGGTAAACAGATAGACAGACACACAATTTTACATACATGTATAGAGTATGTACTAATTTTGTAAAACGAATGAACCCTAAACACACGGTGGCTACTGAGATTATTTTTAACGTTCCTGGAGCGAACTTTGCCGGGTTATGTTTGTGGTCAGCTTCGCCCTTTCTATCCCTGAGGTCAATATTTACAGTCGGCGAGTCAGGACACACAACCGCAGCCCTGCGCCGCCTTACAGCGTCCAACACTCACCTTCCTGCCTGTTTCAGAGCAAATACCGTAGAAACGTTACAAGCAAACCCTGAAAACCTCGATTTAAAAAAAAAAAATATTAGAGACACTAACAGGATAATAGGTACATGATACTCAAATAATAAAACATTATAAATGAAGACTTTGCCCATTATCCCAATAACAAGCGTCTTCGGAACGC
>JADDOH010005039.1:0-15914 GCA_016648135.1 Agrypnia vestita
GGAACATTATTGAATGATCTTGCAATATCAAATGATACTAACTTTTCATTCAATATCTTTTAAGGTATTGACTACATGAAATTTTAATTGTATACTTTGGTTTAAATACGTTGGAGTTATTTAATATTTTTGTAATGATTGAAGTTATTTTGAATGTTGGGGAATAGCATTACATTGGGATACTGCTGATCTGATGGGGCTGTTTCCTTTGTGAATTTTGAGAAAGCCGTATAATTTTGCGATCATTAACACTGTTTGCCTTTTTTCCTTACAAATTAAACTTATGGAAGTTATTGTCCGATCGTCCTGATGAAGATATAATACAGTATCGAAATCATTAGACGTTTAAAAAAAAATATGTGTGGTTTTTAACGCTATAAGCATAAAAAATATTAAATCATTTGTTCTACTTTTTTAGTTTCAAACCGCTTGATCTTACTGACCGGTTATATTATTTGCAATGCATTGTAAATGATGTCTTATTGATATCTGTTCTTGTATACGCTTATTTAATTGAAAATAATTATTCTGAACATTGAAGTGTAAAATGACAATTGAAAAGAATACTTTTTTTGTTGTGTATCCAGAATAATTATTATGTATGTGTAATGTATATGTATGTAAGAATCGTTGAAAATACTGTCAACCCATTATAATGTACTCTGTTTATCATATCTTCACACTTTTGATCATTTAGATGATATTCCTAACCTTTTTTTATTATTTTAAAAATTTATTCTTTAAATAGGAAATATAATAATTTTATATTTCTTTATATATACAGCATTACATATAATTATTTAAAATTTTATTCTAACTAAAGTATCACATATTTTTTTTAGTTTCCTCTTAAAGTTGTTATATTATTTACATCTCTAATGTCCCTGGTAGTTTTATGTATAGTTTCGTTGTAGTAGTAGTTTTATATATAGCACTGTGCATGATTGAAATTTGTGATTTTTTTAAATGTAATCTTTTCATCTTCTCTTGTGCAGTGCAGTGTTTGTGTTTGTTTTTTCTTAATACTTCAAAGATGTTGTATCCATTATTAATTTTATACATAAGTAGAAATAGAATTAAATTTAATTATTTGTCTATTATTGGTAAACTTTCTAGCACCACTTTAATTCTTGTGTATTGATTTATTTTTAGTATAATTCTTAATGCTTTCTTTTCGAGTATTGTTATTTTTTCAATTCTTCTTCAACCCAGAAATAGTATACTGCCGCAGTAGTTGATGCGGGGGACAATTATTGCGTTATATAATATATTTTTGCCCAATTCTGTTTTGATCTCTTCTGATTCTTTCCAAGGGTGAAATTCATTTTGCTATTTTTTGTTACATATTTTGTGTTCAATGTAAAGTTTAGTTTATGATTTATAATTGCTCCCAAATATTTTATATCGAATTGGGTAGGAATTTATTGCAATGTTTTTTTTAAATCAATATTCGTTGAATTTTTCCTTTGTATATTTGTACTTAAAACAATCATTCTGAATCTAAAAAATATATTATTTGATGTTACATTTTTTTATCACATCACTTAAATAATATTAGTAATAATATTAACAGGCAATGAAAATTGACTACCACATGAATACAAAGTGTAATCTTATTTTGTATAATCATCACAAATCATTGATTTCCTTTACCTATTAAAATGGTAGCTTGTGGTGTAAATTATTTACTGATCAATGTTACATATTTTCTAAAATATTAATAATTACAAAATATATAATATTGAATTTTTATTTTCTTTGCGAGTTTTGGTATTTAAAAAAATATTAATTCTATGTTTTTGAATTGAATGAATTTTAAATATGAACATTGTTTTTAAAACAAAATCATGTACTTTAATCTGAAATTATGTTCATTATGTAAACATATTCCTGATCTAAACATGAGATTTTTCTTTTACAGAAAGGTAGTGTGTAAAATTTAAAAAATATTCTGTAACAATATTGACTAATTTAAAAATAATTGTCAGTTTTCTTTGCCAATTCTTTTTCTGACTCTTATTATAGAATTGACGGATAATACATTTTTAATTAAATGTACCATCTTTTATTGTTAAACCTTATTTTCATTTTCAGAAACAAACAGCCGTGTTCTGAAAATTGTAATATTGCTATTTCTGTATCTTGACAGTTATTTTATAACATTGTAATGCAGTTAATTTTGACATTTTAAGTTTGACAGATTTGAAATTAATGAATTCAATCAATCAGAAAGCTCTAAAACGTAAATAAACGAAAGTAAAATAAGTTATTCATAATATGTGAATAACTTAGCGTTTGTTTACGTTTTAGAGCTTATCTGATTATTTGAATTCGTTAATTTCAAACCTGTCAAACTTAAAACGTTAAAATTAACAGCATTATAATGTTATACAATAACTGTCAAGATACAGAAATAGCAATATTGCTATTTTCAGAATACGGTCTAAATATTCATTTAATTGAAATAAATAAATAAATAAAGAAAAAAAGGACAAATATATAAATAAATAATAATATCTCCCATAGTCGCAAGATGTCACTTTGCAAATAACAGTTGCCATTCTATTTTGGTCTATATTCTGTGGTCGCGGTCGCAGAGACAAAAAGAATCGAATTTCAATTCTTCTGCGGTCACTCGTACAGGTCTGGAAACCTCCACCCGCGAACACCACACACGCTGCGGTACGTCTCTAGAGGTCGCCCGTACACAGGGCCGGCCCGTTCATATAGGCAAACTAGGCGATGGTCTAGGACGCTCGTATTTGGGGGGCGGCACCGGCCTAGCGAACGGATAGTCAGCGTCAAGATCATGTAAATCGGTCGAATGGTTTGAACGCGCGGCCGCCGCCCGAACCGAAGCACAGTGGGTCGAAACCGTAATTTGAGGGACTTAGGGACCAACTTTCTTTTTTTACTTTTTTCTTTATGCCGATGGATAGAGCTCATTAACCTTATCAATAGTTGTCGTATGAAACTTTTTCCTAAACTTTATAGTTTGAGCAAAAAAGTTTTGTATTTTTTGTATGGAGCGGATCAAATAAAATTAAATTTCTGCTAAGTGGTGACTAACCCATAGATAACATATTAATATAGATAAGACACTTAAACTTGTAAAATCATCTATGGATTTCCAGCAATTGAAAACCGCGCAGCGGCGGAAGGTTTTGGAACTAAACCAGGCCACGCCCCCCGCAAAATGGTGGGGGGTTAGGCGGTAGGTATTGGCGCCAATTTTAAATTTTATTTATTATTAGGCTTTAATTAAAAGATGGTTAGCTCATTAAAAAAATATTTATTTCAAAAAAATTAATTATACAATACATGTGTTAAAAAAGTGATAACAGAATATTTAAAAAACTATAAAACCTGTGAAGTAAAAGAGAGACATGACAAAATATGAATTATTAAAAATAATACATCAAGATATTCGGCAAACAGATTAAAAAGTCAAATACAAACAAAAGATACATTGTAATGAGTAAATTGATTGTAAAATTAGTACATTTGAATAAATGTGTATTTTATAATAAGCAAATTTTATCTTATATCTATTTTACTTTGTGGTCCTACAATTGAAAAATATTATTTAAGTTTTTAATTATTTGAATAAACTTTTTCAAGAATAAGAGATATTTGTGTAGAATTGGAAAGTAGTACTTGTGGTTCACTAAGATAGATTGAAAGTAGTACAGTATACTTATTGAAAAGATGTTGCTGATATATTTTTCAGTTATTAAAGAGATTTCTTACTTTCATGATAAAAAGATAGGTGTGCTAATATCATTTTGAGAAATGATATTAGCGACATCTATATTTTTAATTAAATTAACGTAATTTGTTTTAAAAAGAGAAAATATTAAGGAAAATTTAGCAACTTACAAACATTTTTCGAAAATATATTGTAAATTGGATAGTTTAAGATAATAAAACAAAAATTTTTTTTTTTTGCAGATTCATAGGAACCATCAATATGTCTATTGGTTTTTGGCTTGGTAAGAGAATATAAATGGCATATTATTATCACGGCGTAAAACAAATAATCAAAAAAAGATAACTTTTTATTAAATATTTAAAAGTTTAACATACAGAGTTTACCTTCTCACATCATAACAATGTGAACTGAGAACATAGGGGAAGAGAATTTATCTACTAAAAATTAGGAACAGCTAAAAACTTTCAGTTAATATTATTCAATGTAAAATATGCAAACAATATAATCTTTAATTCACAAATCAAATAGAAATTATTGAATTCGTACATATATAAAAATTATATTTGATAAATAATAAAATAGGTGTATAACATAGAAAATAATTATTGTTATGTTTATGCAACTGAAAATATTATTTCATTGTTAAAGAATAGTGAATGGTACCCACCGCTTACCCAGAACCGTTCTAAGAGCAAAAGCTTCCTTATCGGTCCTACTCAATCGTCTCCAGGTTGACATTTTTTTCAACTAACAAGCAGGACCGTGCTGCTCTGCACCGGTCGTATAAACCGTTGCGAAGTGGCACGGCCGCTCGTGCAAAGCCATTCACTATCCCCGCCTTAAGATATGTCTTTATTAAAAACAAAATACATAATTATAACACATAAAATACGTCGAAAGTATAACAGTAACATAATAGTAAGAAGGAAAAAAAATACAAGGAAAATAAGATAAAAAATAAAAAGAAACCAAATAATAGAAGTGTAAATACACTACTTTGCGAGACCGTGCCATCCCTCAACAATTTCTTTCTCTAAATACAAGCGAATAAAAGCAGTCGTATAAACCGCCCCGGGATGGCACAGCCGCAGAAACAAGCCATCCACTGTCCGCACCGTGAAATAAGTTTTTATTTTATGTACATTATTTTAATAAAGACTTATTTCACAGTGTTAATAAAGAATAGTTGTCATTCCAAGAAATAATAAAAAATAAGGGATTATATATTAGTAAAATTACAGCATTAAACAAATAATCAAAAGCTAAAAAATTATTTTAAAAATGGATAATTAATATACAGTGAATATTCCCACCATTCAAATGGACATTATTTAAATACCAAAAATTTACAGAAACTATAAAACCTTTTGTACATTAGGGAAAATCATGGGGGAAAATAGGATCGTACATATTCAGAAGATGATAAAATTTTTGACTTCGTTTGGTGTAAGTAGGCGTATTTTTAAAAACTTTAAAATATTAACACAAAATGCGATTACGAGACAAAGTTTGCACTTTCTATTTCAAAAAATTTCCAAATCGCTTGTTTTATTGTACTAAAATAATTATGAACTTTTTGAGGATTTTAAAGATCTTGGGAGACTTTTGCAAACTTGCATTTTTATGCAGCGGGGTCTCCACATAAAATGAAAGCAACTGTTGGCATTCCCCTAAGTACTGTTAAAGTGTATAATTTAGTTGTGGCATTTCAAAAGTAATTAAATAAGTTTTAGTAAGTTATAAATACAGTGGATGACCAAGGTTCAGTTCTTTCTGTTAAAAATATTTTTCGTAAAGAAATACAATAAAAATCCCAGGGGACCTATGGAGATGCAAAGAAGACAACAGATTTTGTTCATAAAAAATGTATTTAATAGCATCAATGGAAACCGCAAAGCCCCAGTTTATGGTCAATTTATGTGCATTAATGAAACTTGAAATCTATGTACCCTTTTGGAATGAAGCTAACAAAATATTGAATACACCATAGTTTTTTGTTCCTTTTGAAAAAAATACCTGTTTTGTTCCTTTTGAAGAAACTTTTAATTACGTATTAATTATAGTTTGTACTATTGCGAAATATAAATCAAAGTGTACGCAATGTGAACTATTTACACACATATATTTTATAGATTATTTTAAATCATATATAATAACAACTAGTCTTTTGTCTGCCTACACTATTGGAGCTAATTGAGTTGACGATAATGAGAACAATGTATTAATTATTTTTCATTTGGCTACATTCTCATTGAAGAACACCAACAATGTTTCGTTGTTGATCATCATTATGCACAATGTTTAAAGATATCAGTTTAAAATAATTTTCCACCAAACTGAGCGTATATATTGCAGTCTTTGTTAAATAATGGGAAAATCCGAGGAATGTTCAAAACATAAAATCACTAATACCATTACCAGGTCACGATTATTACTAGGACATGGCATGGTCCAAATATGTTAACTTTTCCTTCTTTAATTTTGTGAATTGGCATGATGCTCATTGCCAAAATCAGTGAACTTGTGAAGAAAAGTTATAAATTGTAAAAATAACGAAAGATAGGAAACATTTTAGACCACAAAACAAAAGGTCAATGAAAATGTAAGAAACTAGCGGAAAAAACAAGTAGACTAAATGTAACAGACCAAATGTTATACAGATTAATTATGTTAAGCAAAGGTTAATTTAATCTGTTTATTTTGTATTACTTAAGTGAAACAAAATAATATTTTACCAGAATATTAATAATACCATGTTTTTATAATCAATTGCGACAATATTGTTGCACATTTTACCTGGTGCAAAATTCACATTAAAATTCCGTATTGCAGTGCATCACAAAACAAATTATATAAATACATATAAGATGACTTTAGAATTAATGCAAGTAATGAAAATTTCCCAAATTCTAGACTAGAATGTGGGAAATTTGCATCACAAAAAAGATACCAAACCACATACTCATTTCCTTTTGAATTGTTCAAACAAAAAGCATATCAGTATGTAAAGGTAATTGTTCTTAACATGAAATTCTTTAGAAATTTTAGAATTAGAAATTAGAAATTAATTTAAAATCAATGCTTTTTTCTATTTTTAAGAAACCATTTATGGGCTTGTTGTCTTATAGGATCTGAACTGGAAATAAAATTTTTGCGGCCACTTAATATTCTATTAATTTGTTTGCACCAAGTGAAGATGAACAATTTTAAAGTAAGGTCTATAATGAAATTATTGATGGAATCTCTGTGTTCTTCACATTTCAGAAATGACGAATCGATTTCCATTAAAACTAACGATTTTAGGTGAGAAGCAATTTTAAATTTATGACATATATTGGGCAAGTGACATTGACATAGCATTACAATTTTGGTAAAATAATTAAATGATTCAAAAGTAGGAAAAGTTAAAGTGTTTGGACCACACGCTCTAGCAGTAATGAGTTCATGACCTGATAATGCCATTTGCGATTTCAAATTTTTTTTACACTCCTCGCAGTCTCCAATTTTTTTCAAAGCTTTTGCAACAACATAGCCAGTTATATATTTGTATGGTCTATCTGGTGGTGAAATGTTTGAGATAGATATATGTGAACTATCAGAATAATGATGATCGACAGCCAAATATTGTTCGCCAATGTCATTATTATATGATACAAATGTGTGTAAATTATCAAGCAATTTATCACATTTATCATCCAGACAGTTTGCCCCAATAGAGTGGGCAGATGTAAGATTAGTAATTAAAAGTGCTTTGAAAGAATTTATGAAAGTGGTGCAAGTAGGGTTCACATTGCGTACACCGTGACTTCTAATCATGGAAAAGAAATTTTCAAGTGGGTCTTGATTTATATTTCGAGGTAGAACAAATTTAAAATTATATTCAACTAAAAGTTTTTTGGTCAAATATTTCATACCCTCAAGTGTGCTAATCCAATTGCGCACAGAAGGTGGGACAGATGTTTTTTGAGTTACCGGATCAATAAACATAACTGAATTTAAAATTTTTATGGATTCATCCCAAAATGGTTCATGAATTGATTCTAAAGCGCAACGATATTTACTTGTAATAGGAGGATTTATAGAACTTCCATTGACACTATCAAATAAATTATTCATAAAGCCAATGAAAACTGCTGTCTCCAGAGCCTCCTCGTCAATTTCGCCTAAACGTCCGTAAAAATTTAAAGCCACTGCCACACGTTGGCTGAACACCTGGGCAGCAATGCTGACTTTCATTTTCTTTACTTTGTCCTTAACAACATGAAAATCGGTCAATGTGTTCATAGCAAAAAAAATAGTATCTTGCGATTGGTCATTATTATATGCCTCAACAATATGTTCCCATTTCGCAGATTTCACTAAACCTTTATATTTAAAAAGTAAATTTTTAGTCAACATGTTATTTCGTATACCCTTTAGTAAATGGGGAGTATCAAACAAAGTGACGATTTCTCTCCCATGTAATTCAAAACCAATAAGATTATTTTTAATATTTAATCTGTCATACTTTTCTTGAGTTTCTTTTCGAAGGATATTAATAGCAGAAACATTAGTAGAACCTTGATCACACACTGTGCCTACTAATTCCAAACCACTTGCTAAAATTTGTTCAATAAGTTTTTTTAAAACTACAACAAGGTCGTGCGATTTTACAGTGCTTTGGCAAAATAAAAAACCAACAGGTTGCTTCCACTTAGTCCTGAGCCCCCTGAGCATAAAAACACATGCATGGTCTGCAATTACAGGTTTTCGCAAGCCATCCCCAAGATCTTCAAAACCTTCAATATAATCGGAACTACTTTTATATAATAGATTGGGTGATATTGAAATTTCATCAAATAGTAACGCACAAACTTTATCTTGCAATTTCATTTTTTCTGTTGTATTTCCTATTTTGTTAAAAATATGCTTATTTATACCCGGGGTGAAGGGAATATTTTTAAGAAGTCTATTTAATGTTTTGCGGCTCGGCATGACAAATGTTTGCGATAAAAATCTATAACACCGATTTCCATATTTCGATAGGGCCAAAGCAAAAATTTTTTCTACTTCGGTATATCTACGACCATGTTTCTTTTTTTTTTGTTCCCTTATTTGGCAATTCAAAAAATTAATTGTTGGTTTATTTAAATGTTCTTCAAAAATACATCCAGCAGCTTCAACTAATTTTAACTTTCTACTCAAAGTCTTGCATGACTTGGCCATCCTCTTGTATTCAAGGCACCTTAGAAAATAACTCCTCTCACTGGGAGTCAAGTCTGGAGGTCTCCTGTGTATCCTTTTAGCTGAAATATATTAATATTTTAATAATAAAGTGATCCTTCTACACAAATATTATTCGAGCCCCATTCCAGGACATCAAGTTAGTCCTATTCGTTTAGCTTATTTTGAGAATAGTAAGAATATTGATGCGACACACAATCCGTGTTCACTTCACTAATTTAAAAAAAATAATGTAACAATTTTGAGCCCTTTTATTTATTATTGAGATTCGTTTTTTTTTATTGAATATTAAGATTCTAAAATGAATAAGACAGTATCAAAATAATTGTATAAATACACAGAAAAATATATCATTTTGTATCTGTGAATCAGAAAAAATATATTTTGTAATAGTGAATTGAAAATGATTTTAATGTGTTAACAATTGTGTAACTTTATAGTTACAAACACAGTAATGAAATAATTAACTCAAAATTACTTTGCTATAAAATGTGTTAAAAACATAAACCAACCTTTTATCTCACCGTAACTGCAACTCGGTGTGACATCCACCCTTTCAATCAGAGAAGGCTGAATGATTTCTGCAGTTTCTGGAAATCGAGAATTGACTATTTCTTTATTTTTATTCAAAAATAGAGATACAAACACGGAATACGTGTCGCATTCTTACTATTCTCAAAGTAAGCTAAAAGCCTGTGCTATGAAAATTCGACAACTTGCTGGTGTCCTGGAATGGAGCTTGAACCACTGACCATCAGATCACTAGGCGAATATCATGACCACTACTTTAACAGGCTACACTTATTACTATATTATTATTTTAATATTTAGATAAGATAAACAATATAACGAAAATCTTCAGTATCACAATATACGAATATTGCTTAAAATAATTGTTCTGTGCCTGTAATTTCATTAAATAAAAAGAAAATGATGTGATTTTAAAATTCATTATTAAAAAACCTGTGATTACTGGTTAATCATGCTATAGTTATTTGAAATATATATCTGTTTGCATCTATGAATGGTATGGCAGAAATATAAATATGTAACTCTTGTTTAGTAGTGATAGTTGCCTGTCGAATTGTGAAAAATAAAAAACCAATTCTCAATAGAACAGATACAAATATCAAATTATGATTATTTTGTAACCGGATAAAATACTAAAAAAATTTGTAACTTTATAGCTACAAATACAGTAATAACACAGGAAACTATTAATTACTTTATTTACTTTAAAAAAACAAACTTTTATGGAACTGATTTTAAAATGATGAGAATGTGTTTGAAAAAGCAAAATGTACCAACAATTGTGTCAGTGTACAGTAACAAATACAGTAATTAAATAAATAACTAAAATTACTTTGCTAGAGAACGCGTTAAAAAATAAACTAACTTTTTATTGTGCCGTAACTGCAACTCGCTGTGTCATCCACCCTTTCAATCACAGATGGCTGAATGATCTCTGCTGTTTCTGGAAATTGACAATTGTATTAATATTAAGGTAAACAATGAAATGGAAATCTCCAGTATCACAATATACAAATATGTACTGCTAAAAATAATTTTTGTTTGCTTGTAATTTCACTGAATTAAAATGAAAATGTGATATTAAAATATAATATAACATGTAGGTCATGTATATATTTTAAAAAGCAAAATGTAATAGTGATTAATGGTTAATAATGCTATAGTTATTTGTAATTGTATCTGATTGCATCTATGACTGGTAACAGAAATATAAATAACTCATGTCTAGTAGTGATGGTTGCCCGTTGAATTGTTAAAAATCAAATACCAATTATCAATAGAACAGATACAAATCTCAAATTATAATTATTTTGTAACCGGATAAAATACTAAAGAAATCTGTAACTTTATACCTACAAATACAGTAATAATACAGGAAACTATTAATTACTTTCTTTACTTAAAAAAAAACAACCTTTTATGGAATTTATTTTAAAATGATGAGAATGTGTTTTAAAAAGCAAAATGTACCAACAATTGTGTTAGTGTACAGTTACAAATACAGTAATTAAATAAATAACTAAAAATTACTTTGCTAGAGAACGCGATAAAAAATTAACTAACTTTTTATTGTGCCGTAACTGCAACTCGCTGTGTCATCCACCCTTTCAATCACAGATGGCTGAATGATCTCTGCTGTTTCTGGAAATCGACAATTATATTAATATTAAGGTAAATATTGAAATGGAAATCTCCAGTATCACAATATACAAATATGTATTGCTAAAAATAATTTTTGTTTGTTTGTAATTTCACTGAATTAAAATGAAAATGTGTTATTAAAATATAATATAACATGTAGGTCATGTATATATTTTAAAAAGCAAAATGTAATAGTGATTAATGGTTAATAATGCTATAGTTATTTGTAATTGTATCTGATTGCATCTATGACTGGTAACAGAAATATAAATAACTCATGTCTAGTAGTGATGGTTGCCCGTTGAATTGTTAAAAATCAAATACCAATTATCAATAGAACAGATACAAATATCAAATTATAATTATTTTGTAACCGGATAAAATACTAAAGAAATCTGTAACTTTATACCTACAAATACAGTAATAATACAGGAAACTATTAATTACTTTCTTTACTTAAAAAAAAACAACCTTTTATGGAATTTATTTTAAAATGATGAGAATGTGTTTTAAAAAGCAAAATGTACCAACAATTGTGTTAGTGTACAGTTACAAATACAGTAATTAAATAAATAACTAAAAATTACTTTGCTAGAGAACGCGATAAAAAATTAACTAACTTTTTATTGTGCCGTAACTGCAACTCGCTGTGTCATCCGCCCTTTCAACCACAGATGGCTGAATGATCTCTGCTGTTTCTGGAAATTGACAATTATATTAATATTAAGGTAAACAATGAAATGGGAATCTCCAGTATCACAATATACAAATATGTATTGCTAAAAATAATTTTTGTTTGTTTGTAATTTCACTGAATTAAAATGAAAATGTGTTATTAAAATATAATATAACATGTAAGTCATGTATATATTTCAAAAAGCAAAATGTAATAGTGATAAATGGTTAATCATGCTATAGTTATTTGAAATTGTATCTGATTGCATCTATGACTGGTAACAGAAATATAAATAACTCTCGTCTAGTAGTGAGGGTTGCCTATCGAATTGTAAAAAATCATATACCAATTGTCAGTAGATCACATCACACGGTAAGTGTAAAACTAAAGTGCAAATTTCTCATTTTTAAGATTTTAATGTGAAACAACTACATTTGCCATAAGCTTGAAAGCGTCAAAGAGAAGTAAACATAAATTCAAACTTGTACATATTAGAAAACAAATAATCTGATTTCACAATATCCATGTTTATTTTTCTTGTTAATGTAAAACCAGAGTATTTACATTTAACTCACTTTTACATTTTTCGTTTAGTTTGTGGCTGTATATATAATATACTTATAAACCAAAAATCATTTTTCCAAGTGATGTGAATTCAATACTAACAATTCTAAAAGTTTATATGTAGATAGTTATAAAAAATATAGTACCTAATGATATGGATAACTAAAAATTTCATTGTTAGAGATTGTGTTAAAAAATATACTAACCTTTTAGGGAAAAGTAGTTACAACTTGGTGCAACATCCACAACTTCTACAGTTTCTTTCATATGTGTATAGTCGTGAATTTTCTTAATTAATTCAACATTTTCTGGAAAACGAGAATTGTTATAATTTAATATTTAGGTAAACATCAAAACAGGAATGGGATACAGCATCACAATAATTTTTTCAATACACAAATAATGCTAAAAATATACTGTCTTATGCCTGTTTCATTGAATTTTAATTAAAATGTAATTTAATAAAACACAATTTCATGATTAGATAGATACAAGATAATAAATATCTTGGTTAATGTATGTATTCACACAAATCAGATACAGCACATACAGATACACAAACCTTTAAAACTGTAATTCAAGTATGTATTGCCACTGAACTCAAAGTCTGCTTGTGATAATTGCTTGGCAGGTGGGGGATAACAAAAACTATTTTCTTTTGTTATTTCACCAATAAAGCCTGTAATAAAATATTGCTTATTTTATTGATGGTTTCATTTCGGAAACAATATTTATAATACTTTCACAAATTCTTAATGCTTGGGTAGTTTGTCATAGTGGTTAAATTTATTTAAATTACTTTTAAAGATATAATAATAAAAGCAATGATTTTCGTTTTTATAAATTCGGTAAGTACATTTTTAAGGTAATTTAGAAAAGTTTTGTGAAGTTAAGTAATAATGAAGGCAAGAGACCAGCTGATTAAAGTACAATGGCGAAGTCGAAGAATGGACGATACTCTTTATTAAATGCTGTCATCCATGAAGAAAGTCCACTTCCAAGATTTCTAATAGGAAAAAAGAAAAGGTTACCTGGTACATCTGTTGTCGGTACAGAATATATCCGTAATCTCTTAGTGGTTGAATCTTTATTAAAATGAGAAAAATGTTTGTCGCATACTTTACACCGTTTATAAATTTCTCTATCTGTTAATTCGGCGAATTTGGGACTTGCTATACGACGCAGCCATTCTTTAAAAACGTTTTCCTCATATAGAGGAAAACTGTGCAAAGGCAGAACCATATTAACGCACGCAGGTACACAGCATTTCCGTGGCATGATAAAATTTCTGAAAATATTTAGTAAAAACAAGCAGAAAAATCAGTAGATATTTAAAAATACATATTTATGAAATAAAAACATAGGATAAAATAATTGAAACAATATTCATGGAAATAAATAATAGTGACTGTAAACGGATAAATAACGTAATATAACACCAATTCCAAAAATTTCGTGATCAGAATAATAAAATAGCCAAAAGAAGCTCAAGTTAAATGGTTGTCTAATTTCTTCACAGAATAAAGAAGAATGTCTTGGAATGTCTTTCCGACTGTTTTTAAACTAATAAAAAAAACAGACAAAAGCGACCGAAGCATTGTTTTTTCTATGTAAATAGATCGATAGCGTATTAGGGACTTTACATACTCAGTATTAGATATCGAAAACCAATGGAATATAAAAATAAACTAAATACAAAAATATGCCGACTGTGATGGTAATTAAAGTTAACAAAAAATACAGGTTACATCAAATAATGCCTCAGTCCACATCGAAGCGGATTATATTATATTTCAATATAATAACTAAAAACAATTGGTTAAATATGATTTTTAAAGAGACAGAATATTAAGAGGTCTTTAACATTATACATAACAATATACAAAGGAATGTTAATGATTGATGACAATTCCATTAAGCTTCCGATAAGGGATTTAAAAATGGAAAATGGTAAGAATATATCGTGAAATACTTTCATCGTTTTGGATGCTCGTTTAGGGCCCAGTGGGTATAACACTGGCTTCTCACATCCGGGTTCCATTCTCGGTGATGTCGCAATCACAGAATAGAGAAGAAGAGATAGTCGCAATTAATCGATGTGATTTGATTAACCCTGAGTGTTTTAGTGCCTCATGACTCGAAGAGTTTAAAAAAATCAACACGGTGGTTAAATCTGAGGTCGAGATAATTTAGGTACCTATTTAATAATCAGTGGATTGAAATCGAGTTGTATTTGTAATATTGAAGTAAATGTCCCCCACACTCAATTTACTATTAACTGGCTTCCCCTATAAGCGAATAATGTTCCTCACATTTATTAACGATCAAGCCTTCTGAAACTAAAAACGTCATACTATTTCCAAAGCGCGACAAATAGCCTGTTTTCTGCATCAACCGCAAACCAGATATCCTCCTTTCAAATGTGGAGAAAATTACAAAAAAATAAATAAAAGGTTTCTAGACAATCATTTCTACATACTGCTATTCCCGACATTCCGCACTTCACCATCCTCTGAAAGTGGTAGAAGTCATATCAGAAGGTTTTAAGAAAAAAAATTTAATAACCTGTGCCCTATTTCTCAACGTAGCGAAAGCCTTTGATAAAGTTTGGTATAGCGGCCAACTTTACTAACTTCACCAATGTGACATTCATCCCCCATGTATAATAATTAACCGGTAATTTGTCAATGCTTCGTAAAAAGAAGTCTCTTTGATGGTCTAAATTCCGATACATTTGAAAGATTTTTGACATCGACTCTCGGATGAGGTATTTTTGAACACTTATTGAAACATTATTACAAACATCTTTAAATTCAGTGCATTGACTATTTTCCACTTTATTCTTTGATTTATCAATGCTTTTTATCATATTCATCGTATTGTTTATCTTAAACTTAACCTGCGCGGCGTAGATTTTTTTGATAACTTGGTTTCTTTTCGTTAGCGCATTACCTATTTTAATTTTGCCATTATGGGAGAGTACTTACGGTTTCAATTCTGTGTGATAATGAATCTATAAAATGAAATATCCGAATCACAAATATAAAAGAAGATTAGCACAGGTAATTAAGTCTCTGGTGTAGTCATAAAACAATATAAAAATATTGTGGTGGGATTCTTGATTCCAGTTTGCGGATTCGGTGAAAGCTCTTGGGAAAAAACACGACGGCAAGAACGTTGTAACCTCTGTACATCAATTAAACAATGCGCGGTTCCCCGTACTTAGCTCACAGTGCGCACCGAAATGTACAACGGCCAAATCGTACAAATGCCAGTTGACAGTGGTAGCACAGAAATTCGCGTAAAGCGAATTATTCTCAAAGTCCAGAGTCGTGCCAAGTCGTCGCCAGTGCATTGTCCAAATCGTAGAAATCTGAAGAAAGTCCAAAAATCCAAAGCAGTAGTCAGGTCCAAAATCCGTAGAAATCCAAAGTAATAAGAAGGGGTCAAAGAGGTTGAAGAAATAAAACTCATAAGATGTGGTCCAGTAGGCGTATAAGGCACGAAGCGAATGACTCTGGCCCGCCAGCGGTCCCGTTTATATCCAGAATGGAGTACCAGGGCCCC
>JADDOH010005040.1:0-106821 GCA_016648135.1 Agrypnia vestita
GCTTTCAATCTCAATTCGTGAGGTACCCCCCTTTTCACGCTTTTCACCTTACCAATTTGCTTTGCTTCAAGTGGATTAAAACAGTTTTTATCACTAACACCGCAGCCTGCAGCTAACTCGGATGTGGTTTGCGATGGATCCGCTTCCACAATAGCCTTCAATTCTTCATTATCAACTTTGGTCTCCGGCCGTCCACGGGGCTTGTTCTGCAGGTCGAAATTTCCAGAACGAAAACGTTGGAACCAAAAACGCACTGTGTTTTCTTTTGCGGCACCGTCGCCATACACATCATTAATCCTTCGAGCCGTTTCTGCAGCACTGGTGCCACGGTGGAACTCGTACTCGTAAATAACGCGATATTTCAAGTTTTTCATTTTGTAAACTGAGTGACGCAAAGAAAAAAACAATTGAGGAAAAAACAAATGAATTATAATTTTCAAAACACAAATACATGAGTAAAAAATAGCTGTATAAATTTGGATTTGGAATTCCTAACCAAAGAGAAGATATTTGAGATCAAATTTGCCAGTACGGCAAAACGCCAATTTCATATGTAAGGACATATTTTTCAATATATTTCATATGTTGATTAAAAAATGCATAAATTAAATAGATAAATAATTTTCATAAATATACACAGGAATATATATAATTATTTAATACATTTTGAAAAAATGTCAAATTGTCAATCTGAAATTTTAATTAAAATAGGAAATTGTATTGTTATAATCATTTCAGTCCAATCTTTCTGAACACATTCCATTAAATTATTTTCGGTGGAATGGACATTTGTAAAATTTTCCGTCCCCGTTAGAATACTTTTTACGGTGGTCGAAGATTGTGAAGAAAAACCGGAGGCGGGGGGCGGTGGGGACATTTATTGTGGGCAAAACAAAAGAAAGGGTTTAGCGAATGCCCTCCTCCCCGCTCCGCCCCTGAAACCACTAGGGCCGGCTGCTTTGTGAGCTCTGAAGGGCCGTCACTGAATGTGACTTTTTAATATTCCACATTGTGTGAGATCTGATACAAAAGAAACGAGTGTGTTCGCACTTTCTAATTAAAAAATAATACAATCGCTATTCGAGAAAAAAACAATGCTACCTACATTTCCAGAATTTACCTTGTGGAATTACAACCCGCGTAAGCGAGCTTCGATAAACTTGTTTGAAAGGCACAATTCAGAAGAATAATTTATGTGATCCTTTCTAATATTCAACGTAATTAATTTCTTCTGTTATCTCTCTCTTTCTATCGTATCTTTTGTACTATTAACGATAATTTTTAAATCCTTTTTCATCCTTTATTTTTCATCTTTGTAAAAAAACATTATGCTTTAACGGAGCCGACAGACGAGCGCAATATATGCATAAATGCCGAAATTTCAATTGAAGTGTGCGTATACCAGAGAAACAACATTATATCTAAACAAATTCATATAAAAAAGTCATATAGAAAAATCAAATTAACGAAAAATATTTTAACTGCTACCGGGTTTCCAATTTCGCCACGGCAGTCTGGTAAGTTAACGAAAAATTTTCGACTTTATATGTAGTGTCTTTTTAATTGATTAACATTTTAATTCCATTTTTAAAGCAAAAATTAAAGTAATAATGATTTTACTCGTTTTCTAATACATTAAAAAAAAATCTATGCCTATAAAACTCAATGTCTATCTGTCTGTCTGTTCTCTATACAAATCCACACCGTTTGTCCAATTCGATTCAAATTTTGCATACTTATGCTTTACGACTAGGCGGGTAATATAAATAACATTTCCTTCCTATTCTCATACCCCTTTTCCTCCCCCTGACATATTTTCCATGCAGATCTGTACCGTTTGACGGATTGGACTCAAAATTTGGAAATTCATTCTTTTGAACTCGGCGGGTAATGTAGGTAACATTTCCTTCCTATTCTAATAGCCCTTCCCCTTCCCCTGATATATTTTCGATGCAAATCTGTACCGTTTAACCGATCGGACTCAAAATTTGGAAACTTATTCTTTAGGGCTCGGCGGGTAACATAGGCAACATTTCCCCCCTATTCTCTTCCCCTTTCCATCTCCCTGCCATTTTTTCGATAAAAATCTGTACCGTTTGACCGATCGTACTCAAAATTTGGAAACTCACTCTTTAGAACTCGGCGGGTAACATAGGCAACATTTCCCTCCTATTCTCATATTTCTTCCCCTTCCTCTGACATATTTTCGATGCAAATCTGTACCGTTTGACCGATCGGACTCAAAATTTTGAAACCTATTCTTAAGGACTCGGCTTTTTTCTCCCCTATTTTTTTAACCCTTCCCCTCCCTTGATATATTTTTGATCCAAATCTGTACAGTTTGAAAATCAAGTATCCAAATTTTGATCGGACTCAAAATTTGGAAACTTAATTTTAAGGTCTCGGCGGGTAATATGTGCGACATTTTCCCCCTATTTTTTTTAACCTTCCTCTCCCCTGATATATTCTTGATGCAAATCTATACCGCTTAATCGATCGGACACGAAATTTGGAAACTTATTCTTTTGGACCCGGCAGGTAATATATGTGACATTTCCCCCCAATTATTTTACCCCTTTCTTTCCCCCTGATATTTTCAATGCAAATCTGAACCGTTCGACTGATCGGACTCAAATTTAAGAAACTTATTCTTTAGGACCCGGGGGTTAACATTAGTGACATTTCCCCCCTATTCTTTATATTTTTTCGATGCAAATCTATACAGTTCGAATCGATACATTGTTTACCCTTACAAATTTATTTAAAACTTAATCCTTAACCCGTGCAACGCCGGGTATGAACAGCTAGTTGCTTAATAATTCACAGAACGTCGTTCTGAAATTGCAACTTCACAATAATAATATGTTTTCTTTAATATATAAACATTATATCTGATAAAAAATTACAAAAAAGTAAGTATACTTATTTATTTAAACATTTATATAATTTAAAATTTCTCTTACTTAAAAAATAGCAATCATAGACTAAATAAAATAACCTATTTATAAGCGTCGTATTTTGTAAAACAAATCGCAGAGTTATAATTAATTTTATGATAGCAACTTGCATTAGTGTGAGTAACAGTGCGTTTACAAAAATTCTGTTTCTGATTAAATGACATACGCAAAAAATAAATATTAATATTATTTTATTGTCTATACCTTAAATAAGCATAGGAACAAGTATTATTTAAAAAAAACATTCCGTTTTCAAAATTAGTATGATTTCAAAATTGTTGTTAAATAAAGAAACACACTGACTTTATGCTATCTATACCTATAAAACTCAATGTAAGTCTGTCTGTATGTCTGTTTTGTATACAAATCTATACCGTTCATCCGATTCGATTCAAACTTTGCATACTTATGCTTTAGGACCCGGCGGGTAACATAGGCGACATTTCCTTCCTACTCTTTAAACTCTTTCCCTCCCCTGATATATTTTAGACGCAAACCTGTACAGTTTGACCGATCGAAATAAAAATTTGGAAACTTATTCTTAAGGACTCGGCGGGTAACATATGCGACATTTCCCTCCTATTGTTTTAACATTTCCCCTCCACTGATATATTTTCGATTCAAATCTTTACAGTTCGAATCAAACCTTTGTTTTCCCCCACAAATTTATTTTTAACTTAATCCTTAACCCGTGCAACGCCGGGTACGAACAGCTCGTTTTTGATAAAATACTTAATAAATTGATTTTTTTTTTCAATTTTTAGATTTTTTTATATTTCAGTTTATTGAAGATTAAAACTAATAGTAAATCCATTTCTATATCGCATGTGTCATTGTCATTAATCATTAATCAAAGTATATAATTCTTCACGTAACGATGTCCGTAACGCTACCAGATCGCTCAAATAATAATGTGGTATAATAAGCAAAAAAGCATAATTTTCTTTTTAATAATGTCCATCACTAACGTTATTAAGACGCTAATTTAAATAACGCTATTCTTCTAGCCCTAGACTGACGGCCGAAATATATAATAAATGTTCTAGCTAGAATATTTTGAGTTGGTCTAAATTTTTTAAAACACAGTACTGGATTTTGTCCCGGGGACATCATTAATCAAGGTATATTATAGATATCTCATAGAGACGAAATTATATTTTTTATGGAAAAGTAATCACTTAAGCCAGCCGTACGATAGGTCGTAAGCCCTATGAACTATGAACACCCAAAGACTTCCATACCCACTTTCTCATAAAAAAATATAATTTCGTCTATGAGACATCTATGATTTATCTTAAAATTATAGCTAGTTTAAAATAAATATATAAGCAGATATAATTAATTGTAGTAAATGGTTTCAAAACCTTATAAATCAATCGGATAAACTATTGTCGTAGGTATCGGACTCCGAATCCTCATCTTAATTTATGTGAAATTGGCTAAAGTCTGAGATCACCGTATTATGATCTTGTGGTTACCGTATCTTTAAACAAAAAATATTAAACAATAAAACAACCGCTCCGCGAGACTGTCAGCGTCAAACTGAAGTGAAGTTTTAAAAAAGAATACCGATACACAATTTACGTGTCAGAGAGTGTATTACTTACACTAATGCAAGTGACTTTCACAAAGTGAACGGACTCTACCAAACAAATTCCGTTTTTAAATGTATTTCAGATAATTACTCGAGTTTATTTTATAACTAATGCGGTGTGCCGCCATCCAAATACGTTTAAATAAGTAAGGCCGGCGCCACACTGCGCGGGTGATCCGCCGGCCGCGTCTTTTCCGTGGCGTCAAATTGGCAAATCAAATTGATCGACCGATCGCCCGCGTATTGTGTGTGATAAGCGCATATCGTATGGAAATAAAAGTAGCAGTAATGTAAATGTAAATGTTAATATTCCGCGACCGAAGAGACGCGGCGAAAGTCCCGTAGTGTTGTGCCGGCCTAAAATGTAGGTATGCACATTCAACCCCGAAAGTACTTCTAAGAATTCCGTTTCTTCATATCCATCTTTCACTTAAAAATTTATATATGTGTTTGTCTCTTCAACAGTTAGTAGAACATCTTAATATGTTTTGGTACAGTTTCACGTGTTAGGTTATATTACGTATGTATGTATTATTACATCTTTTTTCAGCTTGTACTAGTTAAGAAGAAGTCCAAATCTTAAAAACCATTGACATACAATGAAATGAAGGTCGTTAATGAAATACTAAAGGAAATAAGAAAGGAATATAAAAATGATACTCAAGTTTAGAATATAGGTTAGAAAATGTATTATGTTTCGTGTAAATTTTTGATGACTTGAAAATAGATGATATTGTAAGATTTTAATATGTAAATAATTATTTGTGTACTTTAAGCTAATAAGTATAAAAAAATATGTATTAACTTTTTTAAATTAATTTATTAAGAGGTGAAACTATCGTCGAAGCCTGAAATTTATGTTTAAATTGGGTGATTCTTTTCTATCTCAACATTTTTTTATTGACACAAGACTCATATACACATTAAAAATAAATAACCTAGAATTCCACATACGGATTTTTAATCCAGTGAGCCATCTGTTACTAAAAATAATGGTTTAATTTTTTTTTTCAAATGTTTCCATGTTTACAAAAAAAATTTTTTTTTTGGATACTTACGCTTTTTTAAATATATAACCTATCTACATTTTTAAATAAGTACATGGACCGAGGAATATTGCATCTCAGTCATGGTGGAGAAGCTCCATGCAAATGGACAGAATAGATATGACACTGCCATTTTTTTTTTAATTTTCTAATAAGGTAATTTTTTGATATGTTCCTGAATAATTGCTAATAAAATATTGAAATAAATTAAACACCCCCTTTTAAAAAATCTCTCAATGAATTTCTGGTTCCCAAGATATGCCTCAATACAGGCATATTACGTAATTGTTATGCATTATATTAGTTATATAAATATTTTTCACAACATAAATTCATAAATTATTCGTGCTTGATTTTACTATTATCAATTATTTGAAAATTAATTTTATACCGTATGTTTCACCGTATTTTTCATATGTCTATTTTGCAATGCCAAATCATGAAATCGAGCACAGCTGTCGCGTTCTGTCACCATTATGCGATAAAATCACTCCAACCCGGCACTCTATCGTGCAGATAATGTTAGATAAAAACAAGTTACAGTAGCAAAATATCACTCCAGTGTTCGCCCACCAAAGAACCTAGATACTTAGCGTAAAGAAAAAAAAATACCTGGCGAACAATGTCCTCCAGATGTATTTTTTTTACTTATTTTATTCGTACCAAAGTACAATTCCTTCGGTTTCTCATTTCCCCCTTAAGGCAAGAAAAACAAGACTTCTTTTGTCTTGTTCACCATGAATGAAGTCGTATTTATCCACATTTTAATGATGTGTTTATTTTCTCTCGTCTATCTTATATGTTTGTCCCTCTTATAAGCACGTACACGTATGTTTGTGAGTGTGTTGAATAAATTTGTCATATGTCCGTATTGTATTTTCTCTCACAGTAGCCTTTTTGAGCAATACATGCTCGAATTATTTTCTTCTTCACAAAATCATATTTTTACTATACATAATTAAAATAAATACTGCTGCTGAACTAAAGAAAACATTACATAAAAAATATGATAAATTAGAATTTTAACATTATAAAAAAAATCATTTCTAAATTAAATCAACTTCATCATTAAATTTTTCAGTTTTCTAAATACTCTTGTTTAATCAGTGTTTGCTTTCTTTCCTCCATAGACTTGACGAATAGTGGACTATATAAATATTTCATTTTGGATCATTTAGGTAGCATGTAAATAATATAATAAAATAAAAATTTCCTTAAATAAAAATTGTCGCTTAGGATTTCAATTGAAATGACAATTGACAATAAGTTTAAAATCATAAAGTAACCAACTTACTGAAATGAAAAGATATTTTACATACCCACTGGCAGTCATGAATATATTAAGTTGAAATTCATTAAAAATGTTTTTATACGAGTAATATATACGATCAACATTAGATAAATATTAGAAAACTGATATCTTTTGCCAATTGTGATCGATTGTTAAAGGACTTTACATTTACATTAAATAATAAATTTATTTATAAGATATTTCTGCCATGATCTGTATAATGACTTTTATAGAATCTACAATAAATATAATCATGTAACTGAATGCATTTTCACACAATTCTGGAAAAACGCAAATTTTTGCAAACCTTCCCTTTCTAAATATTTTCCATATTATTATCCTTGTTTGATTAAACATATTATCATTGTATACCACATTTCTAAAAATATATTTATATACATTTAGTGTATACTCGTAAATGCTGATATTTTATGTTAGGGGACAAACCTCCGAATTTATTACCATATTTTCTTGTAAGTTATTTATCCGTAATGAGTTTGCGGATAACTGATTTCAAACCGATAACCGTAACCTCAATCAAAAAGCGATTGGGGTTGACCCAAAGGACCAATTCGAAAAAAGAACGTTCTAGTTCCACCGTTTCAGATAAGCTCAATTCAAATCCTTAATCCTCGTATGTTATTCGATTCGGGCACTCCCCCACCTGCATACTCACATGCGTCCCCAAAGCCACAACTACCCGGGAGGAAGGGGACATTTCGGCTTAAGCTCGCTACGTTAATCGCGATTGTGTGTGCACATTTCAGCTGTAGCCGTAATCTAGCGCGGCGTCGGGACGGCTGCGGCGCGCTCCGGCCGCCGGAGGTTTAAGGGTGCTCGAAGAAAAGGAACGGCGCTTGTGCCTTGTATTGTTGCTGACGACGCACCTACCCCGCTCTAACTAGAACATATCCAGCATACACATGTGTGCTTACAAAGATTTGATTTACATGGGAGTCTCCATTCGCCTGTGCAGATTTCGACAGAAACAGTTTTCACATAAATGAAAATGCAACCCTTGTAAGTTCTTATAATTTCTAGAATGCCCTTTGTGACGTTATTCTACAAAAAATATAATTAAAACTTTGCTTTAACCACACTTAAATTTTGGTGTTAAAATTTAACATGTTTCGGGAGCGATGCTCCCTTCTTCGGGACAATGAATATACTAAAATGAATGTTCAAGTATAGACAAATTAGTTTTATTTTTATTAAATTTATTTGTTAAATGTACATACTTAAGAGTGTATTCAATATTATATAATTCATATTCATAAAATATAATATAATTCATACAGAAGAAGAAAACATATTCTTCGAACAGATAATATAATTAATACACATTTATATTACACGCTTACCCACTTTTAAATGAGAATTTATTGTCGTGTTTAAAAGTGGGGGCATTGTCATATATGTATATATCTATTGTTAATGAAATCGTAAGTGTAAGACATTAGATTAAATAAGTAAGATATAGACAAAGAAACATTAGATTAAGTTATAAAAATTAAGACAATAAATTAAGTAAGTGAGATATAAACAATACAAGAATACAAAAATGTAAGATATTAGATTAAGTAAATAAGATATATAAAAGGAAACATTAAATTAAGTTATAAAAATTAATAATTAAGAAGGTATTGTAATAACTTTTAAAAGTATACATAGATTGTTTTTGATTAGATTTTTTTATTGCGTTATTGTGGTTTTTTGTAGAAGATTTTTCAATTTAGTCTTGAATTTTCTATAATTTTTTTCCGTCTTCATTTCATTGGGAAGAGCATTATAGAATGATAATCCTTGATAAGAGAAATGGTGTTGGGCTGTGCTAGTATTACATTTAGGTATCAATATATCTTCAGCTGATCTCGGTTTATTACTAAAATATCCAAATGTTCTATTATTATAAGATATTTCGTAGCCTTATGAATAGGTATATGAGTTTTCTCATCCTGGTGACTGTGGAATATATTTGCTCTTTCTTTTTTAGATTGCTGTCAATTATGACACCCAAGTACTTGATACTGCTCTTACCAGACAAAAACTGGGATATGAATATGATTTATGGTTATGCTGGGAGGGAGTATGAAGGAGCGTTGTTACAAAATTAATTGATTACAAAGTAATTATAATGAGGCTTAATAGAGACCTTTTTACAAAGTTTATTTGATTGTTTATAATACTTAAGTTTTTTTATACTTTTCTTAATTTCTAATATTTCTAGGTTATCCAAGTGATAACCCCTAGTATTGGTGTGTATAATTTTTACACCGGTATTTAAATAAATTAAGTGATAAGATTCTATTAGATGGTAGGAAAATTCTGAATTATTACTATTATTAAGATATCTACTTCAATCTTCAGGGTAAACTACAAACTGAACTTAATTTATAATTATCCAAAATATGGATAATTATAAATATTTGTAATAATTTGTTTTTGCCTGTACCTGTCGTGCCACATAATTTTCAACATTAATTTACAGTCTGTTTTGAGTGTTCTTTTCAATTACGGTACTTTTACGTGAAAAAAAGAAAAACATAATAAATAAAAAAACAAAATAAAGTAAAATAAAAAATAAATAAAAAGAAGGAAAAAGAAAAAAGAAAAAAATATATGGACGGACGGACAGACAGAAAACGAAATTATTATAATTGTGATTATTAGGTACAGACTGTGGTCAGATACCCAAGCAAGATTTCCTTAGAGTACATACAATCTATAGTATATTTTACTCTAAGGGGATTTCTATTTGAGAATACTGTAAATATGTAAGGCAGTGAAATATTATCTCTATTACAAGATTTTCTTTTTATGAATAACCCACGTGCCATAATTTTGATAACCTTCGAATAATTAATTAGATATGCTGTTTGAAAACAATGTTTTAAGAAAATACTCTAAATCCGAAATAAACTTTTATTAAATGTTGAATTTGAAAATTTAAATGTAATTGTATATACATTGTATGTAATAAATTAAATAAGCATATGCCTCTAAATGTGAATGAATACATTATTTTTTACCTATTTGGAAGGAAACTAATATTAAATTGAAATTACAAAATTTTTGAAGTGCAATAGTAACTACTGGATCTTTTCATTTTTTTAAATTTTTAATTTAATTAAAATTCTAAAAATCATATTTTTCTGTCAATCTGCTTCCAGTGTAGTAACTTTTTAATACAGCTTTTCATATTCTTCATCTCTTGCGAGTAGCTTTAGATTTTATCTAAATACTTTGCTGATGTTATCTGACCTCTGCGTCTGACGAGAAAAAAGGGTAGTACTATAATATATTTCTAAAATTAAGAACATATAATTTGCGTTCATTCATTCATTCATAATATAAACTGAAGGTATAAATTCAACATTTATAATTCGTAATTAAACAATATAAATTATTAGTAAAACGACTATGAAACGGAGAATTCGTTTTTAAATGAATAACCGTTTATATACTGACGTACATATGTACGTGACGTATGTACACATTACGATTGTAATCACAGCAAGGGTCTCCTACCGGGACAAACACAAAGAGGACAGTCAGCCAAGCGGACGAATTTAACGGGCCCCGTCCGTTGTGGGTGATGGAGGCTCTCATTTGTTGATAACAGAATCCAACCCCTTCAACCTCCTACAAAATACACCCACATGCCAGGCTCGTGCAGTTCTTACCTTTAAATAAGCTGTGAACAGCGAAATATTATCGCATATAAATAATTCGATTAATCAATTAGAAAAATAAAGGTGCGGAAAAAATTATCAATTAAAAAGTTCGGCTAGGCCACTAACATACAGTGCCTATAACGGCCTAGCAAGCCGAAACAGCTTTCATATTTTTTTAAATAACACTTGACATAACAATAATATTTATTAAATTTTAATTTAATTTGAATTTCATTAAAAATTAACATAGAGTTTTACAAACTAAACACAAAAAACATAATTAAAAAATGAAATGTTCGACTTATTTCAGTTTGTATCGGATTTTCCCGCAAAGGAAAAGTTCCATAATCGAATCGTAGTCGTAACCAAATACTTTTTCGATAGAAAGATTGATTAAATTTATTGATTTATATAATTTGTTTTAAATCTTAATTTAAATCAAAATAATAGTTTTCCTAAATTGTTACATCATGAAAAAATATTTTCATTAAAAACAAATGATTAGCTACTTGAAAAATCTATTTTGAAAGGGCGGTGCAGACTTCTTCCAGTTTTGGCGACATGCAGGACAAGGTGTTAGATACAAATCTAAGAACATTAATTATATTAGCGCCACTGCTGATTTCCAGCATATTTTTAGTTCCAAATATCTGCCTGCCTGCCAAAATAATTAAAGAGCAATATAAGGGTTGTTTCTTGAAATCATCTAAACGGGAAGATAAATTGAGGGCTGGATTTAACGATTATCATCAACTGTGACCTCTTTCGGAGTCTTGGGTTACCGAGTCCTTACATTTCCCAAATTACTTCCTGAAAGGATATTCTAGTGGATCCTTCCCTTTAAATAATACAAAGGTATCATCGTTTAGGGTTTTATGTACAAGGGGTAAATGCTCAAGGAGTCTACTGGAACGTATTTTATTTTATTTTAACGATTGCTTGAAATATTTAATAGAGGCTTGACATCTCATAAAAATTCCCTT
This sequence comes from Agrypnia vestita, assembly GCA_016648135.1. Taxonomy (NCBI): domain Eukaryota; kingdom Metazoa; phylum Arthropoda; class Insecta; order Trichoptera; family Phryganeidae; genus Agrypnia; species Agrypnia vestita. The sequence goes on from JADDOH010005040.1 coordinate 11,546, forward strand.
TGATAATAATAAATAGGTAAATTGCGGAATGCTACAAAGACTTGAGACATCATAGAATTACTTATCTAACCCTTTAAAGTCGGTTTAAAAATATATTAAATATAAAAATCTTCTTTTTTTCGTCTTTCTTTACAAGAAGGTACACCAAAATAAATGAGTCTAAATTTATTTAATTTCACTGTGCACCGTAGATTTTGAAAGCATAAAAAAACATAAATTTAAATATAATATATTTTTCATTTTCTTATTGTAACATAATGTAACATAAATGAACATGCAGCTTATTAAAAAAACATGTTTCTCTTCTATAAAAGTGAAGGACTCATATAAAGCGGAGTAGTAGACGTGTATAAGTAGAAACAAAGGTATAATAATATCAAAATAAAATAATAATAACAAATGCAGTAAAAAACGAGTTAACAAAGGTAAAACGTAAATGAATTTAGAATAATAGGATGGAGAAGAGTTGTATGATTTTAGATGACCCACAATCACCTAGCAATCACCTTTATGTTACGTGTTCAGTTTTCTAGGACATTCTGCCGTGCACATGTGACCTCTCTTGCGAGGTCCATCATCAGGGCTGATGTACCCTGATGATGGACCCTGCAATGGGATCCTAAACGTCGACCAGAGAGGTCAGATACATACGATAAAATATCGCGGAAAACTACTCATGGAAGATTCTGAACGACCGTGAAAACCTGAGAAAAGTATTACCTTTATGTGTCCGCGAGATGTCTATACATTATATGTATTTTCTTACGTCAAACATTTTTTCGGATCATTACTATTTTTCATAGGCTGGGGGATATTTGTTTTAAAGTTGAAAGCCTAGGTATCTAAAATAATTTTGAATTGCTGTGAATTGAATCTTGTTGATCGAAAATCGCTTCATATTTGATTTCTTATTTTAATATTTTTTATTGAGTTTCTTTTATATATATACCTATATATGTATTATTCGAAAATCTAAATAGAATTTAACACTTGTATAGATACTCCTTTTTTTGATTTATGTTTCAAAATTAATTTTCAGAAAGAATTATTATTATTATTATTATACGTATTATAGTGTGGTGGTCATGACGTTGGAGGTTCTACCTTTTTCCAGAACACCAGCAAGTTAGTCTGATTTTCATAGCACAAGCGTTTAGTTTATTTTTAAAATAGTAAGGCTATTGTTGCGTATTCCGTATTCCACACGTATTGACGTATTCTGTGTTCCCATCTCTACTTAAAAAAATATATAAAATATTTTTATTTTTATTTATTAAATTAGTGATTCAACAAAAATTACCGCAATATTTAGATTTATTATGTACAGAGACCACTTATCGTCCACTGACATGACATGGCTTCTCATAGCGGGTGTTAACCATTAGTAATACAGTATAAAGTGAATTTATACATATATCTATTGACTGTACACTGTACAGATCCTTAAATTATATCAATTGAGTTTTTATTAGATAAACAATTCGATATTGACGTACACTCTACAGATCCTTAAATGCATAAAAAGAACGCAAAAATTATAAATTATTTAAATTTATCTTAAATTATTAAATAAATATTAATTTATTTCAAAACTAAGTAAATTTTAGTATTAATCCGATAGTTTTAAAACAAAAAAATAATCTATGTCCATGTTAAATGAACATTTTTATACGCACGAATCTTTAATCGCTATCTTGTCTATTTGCCAGTTGAATGAATCGTGAAGAGTAGTAAATTTTTAAAGAACCGTAATTATTAGGTAGATCTTAGAATGTTTACACATCATATAAACTCGTCAGTCAAATAAAGGAGGATATTGTTTCAGATTTTTTTTATTATATATAAATTTATATCACTCCTTTTTTTATTTGTGTAAGGAAAGGCATTTTTTTCTTTAATAGGTTATAAATATATTTATTACCGGCATACGCATATAATTTGCGTATGTCTGAAGATATGTTTCGGTGTATTAGTCTTTGTTTAGCTCTCAGTATAAATAAATAAGATTTATACATTTTTCGCGGTTCTTGTAAGTTTTTTTTAATTTGTGGTTTCTGTCAGTCAGATCGGTTTCTAATATTTTTGTGTTCACGGTCGTTCAGAATCTTCTGATTTGTGTTTTCTGTGGTTTGTGTTTATATCAATCACATTGATTGATCTATATATGTGAATGATTTGCGGTTTTTGTCAGTTAGATGGGTTTCTGTCAGTTATAAATAGTTTACAGTTTCTGTCATCATCACACACGATAAAAATTTTGCAGTTTCTGTCGGTCAGTCAGATAAATATTTTTCAGTTTATCTCATTCAGATATATTTCTTTCGGTCAGTCATACAAATAGTATGCGATAGTAAGGCAGATCGCTTTGTGCCGGTGAGTTAAATATTACTCTCAGAGTTTGCTGGATGAGAAAAATTTCCGCAACGAAATAATTATTTAATTCTGGCGAGATAAATAGCGCAAGGTTGTCAACCCAGATTCAGCTTTCGCATTTTTATGCCGATAATAAAATTCCGTTTCGACAGCGGACCCACCACCATGACGCAAAACTGCTGAAGTAAATCAGTGTTCCCAGAATATGAATTCGAATGTTCCAAATGCAACCGGACAGAAATTATGAAATATTCATGGATGTGAAATGCAGTGTCGTTACTCGTAAAAAATTATCGCCGCGTGAAAATTTTAAAATTCAATAGGCATTATTCGAAGACTATGTAAATTCCTTAACAGTGGATGAAACACAAAGGTATTTATATAAATCATATGCAAATATTGTTAGTTTTTTTTGTTAATCTTTTAACATATGAAATAAGAAGTATCACATCTGTATATAGGGTATAAAAGCAAAGGCAGCAATATCCAAAAAATTAAAAATATATTTTGTATGCACTTACTGAGAATTATTAATTTCAAATGTACGGAATTCCAGATTTTATGTTTCTATTTTTTTATTTCATGTATCGATTTTATATCGCTTACAAAAGCACGTTTACTTTAAATTTATAGGCCACATTTCCTATAAAATCTCGAATACAGAATATTATTAATTAATTAAGTAATTAATTAAGTAGCTTGTTGGTCTTGTGGTTAGGACACTGGCCTCGTGATCCAAAGGTTGCGGGTTCGATCCTCACTCCAGACTAGCAAGTTAGTCCTATTTTCATAGTACAAGCGCTTAGCTTAGTTTGAAAATAGTAAGAATATTGATGTGACACGTATTCCGTGTTCACATCTCTATTTTTTTAAAAAAAAAAAAAAAAAGTAATAATCATCGATTACTACATTCAACTATTTTTTTGGATATTGCTGCCTTTGATTGTACACCGTGCATAGATACAACAATTTTAATGAAATATTTTTGTAGAAAAAATGCAAAACAAGTAATTATGCTTAAGTATTACTGGAACGTTGAAGCTAAAATCTTTTTAGTATCGATAGATTACTCTTCCGTCAAGCAACGGTAGCTTACGTTATTAATTCAATAAGCAATTAAGATTATTTTAAAGAATATCGCGGTATTATGTATTTTTTAAATTTCCGAATCTAGCTTTCATTTAAAAAATTATTTATATTTGCTTTGTTTATTTGAAGATTCTTTCATTCTGGTAAAAGGGAAATATGTACATAAATAATTTTTTAAGGTTCTTATATCTAACATTAACACGACGCTAAGGTTGCTTAGTATTGGTAAAAATATCTGAAAAGCTTAATGAGTAAACTCGACCGTTCGAAGCAAGAGCCAAAATAAAATTGATATTAAGTAATCAAAATCTTATTAGGTGCCTAATATTATTGACGTCAATAATACTATGTACCTAATAATGTATGTTTTTACACTACTGTTTAGGCAATGGTCTTAGAAAATATATTTTATATATAGATTTAACTGCTCATCACATTACTGCCTATAACATTACACAGCGCCAAATAAATATCTAATTAAATATCAGTACAATCAGGCTGTAATAAAAATATCAGAAAAGGTCTAAGAATATGTGTACATTTATATACTTACTATATAAAGTTTCGTGTACCTCTTAAGCTCGCGCCGTCATTGTCGACACAACCTTAATTGAATCGACACGGCGTAACTGAAATTGAGCTCCCGGCACACGCTCAAAGCGAATCGGTAATTAAAAATTGAGCTTTGACAAGGATGTTAGCTCCGGCGGCGTCTTACCGTCTCAAACGGCACCGCCAGCACCCAACACCGCCCGGTCCTCGCGAGTGCAGCGGGCGTTGGCTTATCGCCGACACTTGCAATGTAATTCAACCCTTTAAAATTTAATTAAACAAGCAAGCGAGCGGCTAAAGGAGAGACGACATGCACTTTGTGTGCTTTCATGTCTCTTCTTGTTCTTGCTAATCCCCCGTCAGTGGGGCAGAATTAATGACGCAGTCCTTGTTCAGACATTATTTATTGCCCCATTGTTACATAACGTTATTACATTTTGTAACCTTATCGTGATTTGTCATTTTAATTCTAATGGGTGTATTCGCGAATCGTTTTCTGAGTTAGTTATGCCTATATCGTCGTAGTGTTTATGTACGAGTTTTCTGCATTGATTTACCGACATGCGGCTTTTTTAAATGCATTGCGGTATTTAAATAGTAATATTGCAAAATATATAACTATATTTGTATATTTATGGCATTTTTTCCGTATTTATTATTAATTTTTTTTGTTTATCCTTTGAATCAAATGATTCACTAAATTTGTTTATATAACTACATATAAAAGCAAAAGTACATATAAATAAAAAAATACATATAAAAAACTGAGATATAATTATCATTATTTATACACAAAAAATATATATATATATATATGTTATAAAAAATAAAAATATTTTTAAATACTTAATTTGAGTAGCTTGCTGGTTACGATGCCCGCCTGATGGTCCAATAGGTATTCAAAAGTTTGAGCCTCATTTCAGGGGATGATCATTCTAGATTTCATTTGTATTAAAATAAAAAAAGTCGCAACTTGCAACAAAAACACAAATCGCACCCCGCAAAAAAAAGTTTTTGTGTTAAGAATGTCATATTTATGTACATCGTTAGTTCTACCAAAATATCATCTTTGTGTTATTTTCCATTACCATGAAAAGTGATACATTTTTCTTTAATTGAGCTTTAGAATATCCGTTTTAAAATTTAATTGCTTTGTTATAAGAAATGTGAAAACAACAGTGATATTTTGTCATATTGATATGCAAAAGTATCACTTTAAATGCTTTCAGTGCTATTTGAATTCCAAAAACTTTAAACCCCATTAGCTCTGAATGCTTTAGAAAGGCAATAATCTTCCTCCCGGGGTACGTAAATAATACTATTTTAAAGAATACAATATTGGAAAAATAAAACAAAGAATTAGAGATATATATTTTTTCCGAGATATTGTAGTTGTAATGTCTCTATATTATTTATTTACGGGAAAAAATTTCAAAATTTTATTCCATTAATTTTATTTTATTTCATTCATTGATTGAATATTAAAATTTTTTGAATATATGAATAGTATGAAAACAACAGATATTACGAGGCATATTCGAGACCCGCAACTGTACGAGAAAATTTAATAGCCCATCCTATAGATTGAATAAAAAAGATGTTTCTGTCGATGAAAATAATTTATAACTCGGACATCTTTCATGTCATTAAAGTAGACAAAGTATTCAAGTTTTGCTGAGGCTGTATTTCTTTTCGCAAGGTAAGTAAACCCTTTCTCGCACCTTCCCGCCCTCTCCCTCACGCGCGCGCCCGCCCTCTGCACCGAAACTGGGTTTCCTTTCGCTGTCTCCTATTCTTTCACCCGAGGAGATTTTTATTATCGGGTAAGTGGACACAAAGGCAACGCGCCGCATTACCGGAGAGAGATCCGACAAATAACGAAAAGAAACGTGGCGGAGAATGGGGATGGAGAAAAAAAGGAACATACCTGCTCCCGGGATGGCTTGATTATTGCGCGGGGAAGGATTATTGGAATGGGTTACTATTCTTTTGATACCGCGGAGAAATGGGAATTTGAATGTTATTGGGTTGGGGTGATTCTTGACTCGGCCCGGTCTGGCGGGTTCCAGATACGCGATGGCGGGGACGCTCCGCCACCCGTATCAATGTCTCTTTTTTCTGATCCCATTTTGATGGAAAAGGAATGCCGGTTGATCTCCGCTACGCCCTCAACTGGCTGCTTCCCTTTATGGTCAACGCTTCTCTCCCTTCCCCGGGCACGCGGATTCTTTCATTTAGGAGCGACGCTGTACCTTATTAATTTTCTGGCGCGTCCTCTAGGAAGCCAGTACGAAATCGAAATCGAAATTGACAAAGATCACAGAGCATTTATCCGCTCTTTTATCTCGAGGTATGCCTGGACAAAACGTCGTTTGCCAGGGCCTATTGTTCATAATTTAATATCGTAAAGATTTGATGAAGATGAATATTTCGATGGCTTACACAAAAACCTTCAGCATGCAAATTGTCATGTTAACGAGAAAAAAATCTAAAGTAAAAATTTGTTTTTAGATATATAAAAGTGTTAACTTTGAACTGACAGATAAATAATATATTTTATAAACGTTGATAAAAATTAAATATAACTGTATTTCGACTGACTCGCCATTGTTTTGCCATTCACCTTTAAGATTTTTGTTCTTAATAGGGATAAAACTATTTATTCTTTTATGGAAAAATCTGCATATTTTTTTTATATATGTTTGTATTATTAGGTCAAAGATTTAATATCAAACGGAAAGTTTACTCACACTTTGAATTTTCTGATGTTAAAATTTAACACTATGTGTGTAAATATTTAAAAAATATTATTATTAATAATATGCTATCTTTGAATATATTATGAGACGCTAACCTTATTTTGTGTATATTTCTGTCACGTAAGGGGCTAGACATATATTTTATATTTTTTCTCCCACATTCTTGATAGGATTTCAAATGTATTTTCACCATCGTGTTCCTATTTTTGGTGAAGGTTTTCAGTGTATCTGCGCTGAAAGGTCTCAGTTCCGGTGGGGAGCACAGCCGGAACCTCTGTCCGACGCGGTCCACGGCGCAGCTGCCTAACAAGAGGGTTGAAAACGAATACGACACATTTATAATGATGCAAAATGAAGTCGCCATGTAAAAAAGGTGCACACGCAATAATAAAGATAATCACATTATAAAATAAGTAAATCATCCTTTCCACTTGTGTTGCGTGTCTGATTAATAAATTGGTGCAATCTAGATGATTTAGTAGATTATTTATGATGAAATTCAGTGTTTCAGCGAATTTAAATAGGGCAGATGAATTAAACATTTGTTAACAACTATTTGCATTTACCTAAATTCAGTTATTTATTATTTTATTCTCACTTACCATAATGCCTCTTCTCCGCGGGAGTTGGCAGAAAAGATGGAGCACACCATTATTCTGTCTTGACACACAGCTCTCGCCTTATCCACATTCATACATCTTCGCATGTATGTTCGGCGATTATTGAGGCTTTTAACGGGACTAGCTTCCAGTGTCTGGTTAATTTGATCATGCAACGTCTTCCGCGGTCTCCCATTCTTTCTTGCGTTGTCAACACTTGCGACGTATATCTTTCCTACCTTCGTTATTCATTCATTCGTTCATTCCTTCAACATGCCCAACCACCATGCCCAATCAACATGGACGACCCTGTTTTAGGTGGTTTCTCCACTCCAGGACTCTAAAATTTAGAGAGATGTTGGGTGAATTTTTAAGGTGATTTAAAATATTTTTTATGGGTAGGTACTTAAATTATTGTAAAAATTTTGAAAAAAAGTTGCCGCGTCCGTTCTCGTTGAGCTCCTCCGTGACTGAGATGTAACTTTTCCTACTTATTGAGAAATGTCTTCAATGTAGGATATCCGATCATTAAAAACCGGATAAGCTTCGGAAAGCCCATGAAAATCTGGCAACATTTCAAGTGTCCGCTGTTATTTCATCGATACATTTATATATAATATTATATTACATTTAACTGATTCTGTCTTTATGGTACAGATAACACAAAGGATGAAAACAACTGATCTTGTTATTCAGTTACTTATTTTATAAAAGATTTATATCTTACACCTGTACGCGTGATTCATGTAATTCCGTTCTTTTCTTTTCTCTACACTAAGGGCATGCATCGCGTCGGATGTAGAATGTACGTCCATTCGTTTCTTTTCGTATATCATTTATTATTAACACCCCGTTTTCTACTTACACGCACCTTACACCTTTCTCGGCTCGCAACAATACACAACCTGCAAACGTGCTGAGCACTTTCTAGAAGCACATTTTTTCTACCAATAATTAATAACGTAAATTTAACGGCGGAACACGTGTATATTTTTTTATAAAGTACTCGTAGTACTTACGGGATACTTTAGTTAGCGACGGGGAAAGTGCAGTAATTTTGCACCACTTGGCGCGTGAATGGAGAGATGCTTTTAAATAGAGCCGTGCGCTATTTCACGCGGTGAGAAACAAGGCTCTGTTCTCTATTGTTCTCGGTGTCAGCTTTTCCACCCCTGTCCTATGAGATATGAGAGCTTATTATCAACGTGTTTCGATATTGAGGACTTTTTGTGTCCGCCGCGTGAACGCAAGATAAGAAAAATAAACGCAATGACTACGTGAACTAAATAAAAAAATAATCGATATAAATTAACTTTGTTTAAACCACTTATTTATTGAGAAAAATCAACATGTTTCGAAGCCAATGGCTTCTTCGTCAGGAAAACAAAAATAATATTTAAAAATCGAAGCATAGTATTAGTATCCTTTTTGCAAATAGTTATCTTTTAAATTTATTTTCATGTTAATTAGGTACTTTTTATTATCATTTTCCATACATAACTTTTTAATATTTTGATCTATACTTCGATTTTTAAATATTATTTTCATTTTCCTGACGAAGAAGCCATTGGCTTCGAAACATGTTGATTTTTTTCAATAAATAAGTGGTTTAAACAAAGTTAATTTATATCAATTATAATTATGTTACCACAAAATAAATTTGCTACATTTGAAGAAGAAAATAAAAAAAATATTTAAAACTTCTTCAATAATAGCAAAATTATTTTGTGGAGATATTGTGTTTGAAGAAGAAAACATAAAAATACACTTTATTTTCACATGTTTTAACAAATATGTGGTGAAAACAAAGTGTATTTTTTAAGTACAGTATTTATAATTTTCGTATGTAGCAAAATAATATTCTGGTAAACTAGTAGGATTCTAAAATTGTTTTTGAATACCCGATATTATATCATTAGGGGTAGACAGATTCCTCTTTGTCGGTATGACGGGTTATGAACTGATAAGCTCCAAGGCTTAAATGGCGTCATACGACATCACCTCATATCAACAGTTAGTATCAATTCTGACTACAAAATGGTCTATAAAACAATTTTTTCTTTTGAATGTATTAAGGCAGCTGTATACCTATCTATATTAAATTCTTTAAATATATACATATTTTTTAAATAATGTAGGTCAAATTGAATTGTATAGATATTATATGTTTTTCATAATATCTGTACAATTTAGTCGCAAAATCTTCGCATGCATTCTAATTAACATGAAATTTACTGTCATCTCATGATCGGTAAGATAAGTTTTTTAAATAACGTTTAAAAAAAGTAACCCATAAAAACCAAGTTTTTTTTATACTCCCTTTCTTTGTAAAATGTAATAACAATTAAAGACGAATTAAAACACTTAAAATTACACTAAACTTACAGTAATTTAATATATTTCTAAAATGTCAGATGTTTTGAGCTTTGATAAGACACTTCATGCTTTGTGTAGTGAAGTACCTATTATGTATACCGACGGAGTAATTCAAATTTAGAAAATAATCCGTGACGTTATCGGGCCGCTATGCTAGTAATTAAACGTTTCTAATGATTCCAATTTGAAAAAACCAATAAAATTTCTAAAAATCCGAAATTTTACTATAATATTAATTTTTATTAACGAAAATTTGATAGATTTTCTTGATTATCGCCACGAGTCTAATTGTCAAATTTCAGCTCGATTGGATCACGGGAAAGGGTTAAAAATCGATCCAAAGTTTTTTCGACGGCAAGCCGGCAAGCAAGCAGACGCCACGAGTTAATATAAAGGGAGTAAAAATGGATATCAATTAGCAACTTACCATAATATTTATCAAGCGTTCCTCCCAAAAGCCAATAAAAATTAATCCACCACGTAATCACAAAAAATGATACAATAAATACGATACATTTAATACCTGTATATTTGTACAATATGGTCAAGTATTTATATTTATTTATTTTAATTATTATTTCAATTTATAAATTGTACTTTTTTTAAATAAATGTATAAATATAAGTGACGTTGCCAGGATTGTATTTATTTTCCTTTTTTCTGTTTAATAAAACATTTTGATTATGTCTTACTTCAAAATTATTTGATAAATAAACATTAAATTTATTTATCTATCTATACTTATAAAACTCAATGTCTTTCTGTATGTCTGTTCTCTATACAAATCTACACCGTTTGCCCGATTCGATTCAAATTTTGCGTAGTTATGCTTTCGGACCCGGCGGGTAATATAAATAACTTTTTCCTCCTATTATTTGCTCCCTACTATGAATCGAACCTTTGTTTCCTCCCACCAATTTATTTTCAACTTAATCCTTAACCCGTGCAACGCCCGGTACGAACAGCTAGTATATAATAAAGTTTTATAGAAATTAATACAAAATATATTAACGTTTGATTTAGTTTTATAATTCCGTAATATTAAAAAATTCTACCTGTATATTTAAAAGAAATCTTCATCTGTATATTTTGAAGGTACACAGAAAGATTTTAATAGAACCGCAAAATGAATCATATTTCAAATATTGGAAATTCAATATCATTAAACCCTACTCATAACAAGACTTTCTAAAAAATCCATTAGGGTAGGGATATAAATCATAATATTATATAAATATGGCTTTCTTCTAGCATGGATCGATTGTTTTTATGTTGTGCCTGATTCTTTAAAATCATTAAAAATTTAAAATATTTATACTACAAATACTATACTTATGTCGATAAATTAAAAAACCAATAGAAACAAAATTCCCAAACATTTTTCCAACGAGTGTAACTATTCTTCTGGATGACCCCGCTCCAGAAACCATCCAACTCGCATTATTGACGGGAATGATGTATCGAGAAGCATTATTTTGACAAATTTCGGTAATATTTCAGACGTCAACATTATCTTCTCCCCGCGGATAGCAGAAAAGTGCACATGTTTGTGAAGTAAAAACACTTTTCACAAAAATGTTCAGTACTGAAAATGTAATACAAAGTGTTTGATATAAACTTTAAAATGATTTTGTTGCAGATGATCACCCTATCACAATCATTCGAACATGTATGTAATACATTATTAACATTAAACAAATTCACAATTCTCGCTTATGTGAATGGTATCCACCGCTTATCCAGGACCATTCTAAGAGCAAAAATTCCATATCGGTTCTACTCAATCATCTCCAGGTTGACAATTTTTAACTAACAAGCAGGACCGTGCTGCTCCGCACCGGTCGTATAAACCGTTACAAAGCGGCACGACCACTAGAAGAAAGCCATTCAGGGTTCCCACCTTGAGATACGTATTTATTATTAATAAACATAACATAAGAGATATTGAAATACTTAGATAGATCCGATAAATATCTCTTTCTATGTATTTCATTATCAAATATAAATTAAATTAAATAAATAAATTTTTATTATAGGTACATGTGTAATTGTGTAATTTTCCGTTCTTGCTGCATGGTTGAAGACGCCTAGTAAAATAATCTGTAAACGAAAGCCGAAATATGCATTTTTCATCCACATAAACGCTTTACGACATGATCATAACGAGACTAACTTAATTTCGAAAGGGTAAAGAGAAGTATGGTGGTATTTGGGAGATTGGGGGAAGTTGGGTTGGGGGAGGTTGTGGGTAAAATGGACAGCGCGGCGGGACGCCGGCACCAGGATAATTTATATTCCCGCGGGCTTCCTCTATCTCTGAAACACTATGCACCCCAATATGTGGAAAAATGTACCAAAAGATCTAACCTTATGCACAAAATATTATTGACCTTTATTTTATTTACTACATGAAATCTAAAAAACTTTTATTTTAAAGTGTAAAATTTACATTTTTTTTAATGCCTATGCGTATAATATTTTGTATAAACAGATTATTAAGATAATAACAATTGAAAAATAAACTGTTTTATACTTTACTTTAAACACGTTCATTACTTTAACTAGAGATGGTATTTTAACCGGCGACACACTAACCGTTGTATTAATTGCGCCGATGATTGGCAACTGAGTTTTTTCAATCCTACGGACAACCATCAGTACTAAACAAAAATTATATCTTAGTTATCAATCATCTATACAATCAGATACAAATCCTAAATAATTGTACCGAAAATAAAGATTTTATCATCACTAACTTTAACGTTGACCACCTTCGATACCACTGAATACCAGATGAAGATGTTACCCTATGTTACCATATATAGATGCTACCCTAACAAATACTAAAGCTGGCCAACATCGAAGTTCTTCAAGCGCAAGTACTAATATACTACTATTCAATAAATGCAGACTAACTTTGTAGTAATATTATTAATATAATTACTAACTAACTAATTTACCATCACACCGTTTCCCCGGGGGTGAGGTAGAGAGGATAGAGCGCCATATTTTCTTTTCCTGACATACAACTTTCACTTCATCCACATTTACACATCTTCGCATGCAAGCTCGATGGTTGTTGAGGCTTCTAACAGGACCATCTTCCAGTATCTGGTTAAACTGGTCATGCCACGTCTTCTGTGGTCGCCTTCTCTTTCTGGCGCCGTCAACACTTGCATTATATATCTTTCATACCATTCTTTCCTCATTCATACGCTCAATATGCCCAAACTATCTGAGCGACCCTATTTTTATTCTATGTATTATGCTACGATCAGCTTTACATTCATTCCTTATATATTCATTCTTTACTCTGACATACATGGATTTGCCACACATACGTCTATTTGGTTTTCACCACTAATTCGTTGAAATACAAACAGGTTTCGGGGTCAATGGTCCGATCATCAGGAGAAGCGTTTATAAAAATTAAAAATCAAAGCATAGACATTAGCAAAATAAACATATAGGAGATGAATAACTAATTAAGTCTAATGTGAAAACAAATTTATTAAGTAACTCTTTGCAAAAGGGACATGGTTATTTATAATAATTAATTAACTTTTTGTTAATTCCGAAACATGTTGGTATTTCATCAAATTAGTAGTTTATACTAAGTATAATCTTGTTAATTATACCAATATGTTAGTTAGTAAGTTAGTTATCTGTTTCAATAATTAATTATGTCTATCGATAATGTAAAGAAAATAAACATACAATATAAGTTAATTAAATTGAAAAATTACCGTAAATGTTCATTCATGTACAGATAGATATACACTATGTCTGTCCTGATGAAGATACAGTGAAATCAAAATATCAACGTAACATAGTAAACGGCAAAACTTCAATACTTTAATTTTTTTTTAATAATAGATATAGTAGATCTTCAGAAGATTCCTTCAATCTTATAATTTCAAATTATTATTTTATATTTTATGAATTCATATTTATATTGTGAACGCAATAATTAAAACTCACAAGTATCCGTTGCTTACGAAAATATCGCTATATGTAAAACAAATAGATCCATGCAAACCTTATTCAATTATGCATTTACTAGCGAGCGAAAAACTTGGCAAACCGCTCCTCGTTAATCCAACCGCCCGACGCACCCCGCGCGGGCGTTCGAAAGATAAACCCCCGGCGGCGCTGTGATCACATGTGCGCCGATCTCCTCCATTGTTTATTGAAGGACACTTCATGCGTTATGGCGTCCTCAATGGCTGACGGCGGTGATTTCCGCAAGGCGCGTACATTTTCATGGAATTCGCTTTTTTGCGCTCGAATCCGGGGACAATTGTACTATTGGAAAAAAAATTATTGGAGTTTAGGACAGTTGATATGTGATAAATGACGTAAAACAAATCGCCAAAAAATAATATTTTGAAAACCAGAATTTTTGATATGGATTTTTGAATAGAAAATATCTAGATCTAAAATAAAATATAAATAATAATGAAGGATATATGATAGATGTTTCATAGATACGATTTTTTAAATAATGACCAAAGCATGTCAAAAATTATTTAATAATGTATACTCATCCAGAGCAATTCGGTAAAAAATCAATCACAAAACTGCACCACAGTAAAAAACAAACGGAAAAAAGAGAGTTAAAAAAACATGTAACGATCTATTAATTTATATTTAATCAGGATATATAATAGATGTCTCATACAGATGAAGCAAAGAAAGAAAAAGCGAATATTTTTTTTATATGGGAAAGAAGGTATGGAAGTCTTTTTGGGTGTTATAGGGCTTTACACTTACGCTTGCATATGCCCTATGAGCATCCAAAAAGACTTCCATATCTACTATCCAATATGAAAATATAGCTTCGTTTCTATGAGACATCTATTATATGTAAAAAAAACTTGAAAAATTTTAACATACTCAAAATATTCTGAATGTAAAGGGGTTACACAACCCTGGGAGCCGGAAATTTAAGTAGAAATTGGACAAGTTTTTACAGGGAGATGATTAATTATTATTATTTTTAATGAAACTAATGAAGATACATATCAATATTAGATACCTATATACGTTTGTCCGACACAGAAAAAGATCATTTATTTATTAAGATATGAAGTATGTTATTTTTCAAATACTCTTTGTGACACCATTTTATAAATAAAATAATGGAAACATCGTTGAATTGAATTGAAGCATTACTCCAGAAATATTGATTTTTTGTTAATTTTTAACAACAAAATTTAAGCGTCGTTAATACAAAGTTTTAATTATTTTATTTTATGTTTATCTTTACGTTTACGTCTTACTGTTTATTTAACTCTTGTGTGCGTCATTGAAGTGACCCCGAGGCGTTTCGTTTTCGGAACAAATATTTTATTATAGGATATAAAATCCATCAAATGTCTTCTGTCCATTAAAGACAATATTAAGTTATTTTACGCGGAAGTTGTAATTTATTAATGCAGCGGGTAGATTTAATTATAAGCTAATTATTCTCTAGAAATTAAATAGATTCTCTCAATGGTTTATGCATAATTATTATAATAATATATTCAAATTTCATAGATGGACAAAGCGTATTTGTTCCAAATATGCGAAATCATGTGTATGAATAACGTATAATATACGTTGTTATATTTGAATGTTGTATATTATACAACATTCAAAATTTTATAAATGTGTGTGGTTGTTCATGGGTGGAATCTCTGATCGTTGATAGTATAAACTAATCACTCTAGCCAGTCAAGACAAGTTTTAAGCCCTATAGACACCCAATAAAGACAACAATACTTGTTTTTCTATATACTAACAGCTTCGTCTCTGAGAGATATCTACAAATAATTTATCTTAATTTCAAAATTTGTCTATTTTCTCCTTACGAAAGTCCCTGATGTCTTTTTTCTCTGAGGAGCGTTTAATAAGCTTGTCTACTGAAATAGGAATGAAAAAGTTTAATAAATAAAAAGAATTAAACTGTCGTCGAAAGGAATTAATATATTTTTTATAAAATAACATATTTAATTTTCAACGAAGTTATATTTATGGTTTTAACATGTGAAATTGAATAGCCTCGAATTGGGATACCGGCCCATCAATTAATCCTGTGATTAGTACATTCGATTTCTAGAAATTCGGTATTATTACGGGGTTTTATTATGAGATAAGTATTAATTTTAAAACACCCAATTGCGACTATTTCATGTTAAAATTGTTATTTGTCCATTTTTCATTCAACATATTTTACATTATTTTTTATTCAAACATTCCTTTCTAAGTTACGTAAATTTAATCTAATCGTTTGTATGAATTTGTTCTCTCTGGCTTTTTTATAACGTAACGTGTGACACGAATGAATATTTTTTTTCGTATATAATTTTATTATAATTATATGTTACAAATTATACTGTTCGCTTAAGTCTTACTATGTTTACTATGTTTATACGCATCAAAAGATATCTCTGTAAGTACACTGTATTAACTAGTAATCATTATATATAATATTATATATATATATTATATATATATTATTATATATATAGTAAAAAATTCTATTATATAGTAAAAAATATTTACACCGTTGAAATAAATTATTAAATGAGCATTTTCTGATCCCAGGATCATAAAACTCACGGGACTTCGACCCACGATCGAATTTCCTAGTCCGAAAGAGACCATTGCCTCGAATCGTATACCAAATAATCGAATCTTTAACATAATTTTGCGACAAGCTAATGGAGATTCTTGACTATTTGAGGATTATATTATGATTTTTTGACATCAAACCATTGAACATGGTACATAATATATACACAAAAACAATAATATTGAATAAGTGTGTGAGCGAACGTTTTGCTTCGAAAGTCGCGTAAAATATACAAAGCAAAGCTGAAGCAAAGTGAGCTGTCGTGTTTGTATTTCACATGCAGAGCAAAATGATAAACTAACGCGACTTTCACCGCCTAATCTCTGGGATGCGAGAGCAAAGTCTCACCAACTTAACAGTGGGACGAATATCTCTAAACAAGCTGTACCAACGGCCATGGGCACTCATTCATCTACAGTGTAACACCGTTCATATGGTAAAGATATGAATTTATTTTAAAGTCTCATTTATTTACAAGCGATTTCAAGATTAATTAACAGAGATAATATATGTGAACATCCACATATTTCATATAGAAATCTTTGTACCATAGAGTATTAACAGAATTATCTTTTCGTTAATCATTTCAGAGTTTCAGTAGCTAACCATGGATATTTTTTAAACATTTTTTTTACGCTTCAACAGGCAAAGAGACCCAATTAAAGAAACGAAACACTACACAAAACACCCGGACTTGTGTAAATCACATATTAAGTAGATTAATTGTGACCTCACCGAGAATTGAACCCGGATCGGTGTGGGAAGCCGCAAATATATTCTGCATAAAGAGTGACTTTTTAAAAAAAACAAACTTTTTTTGTATATTTAAACATTCACTCATATCTTTTCATTAAATTAATATTAGGGTTTAAGCTGCATAGCGAATATTCTTAAAGTGGGTATTTAATTATTTTTTGTTAATAAATAATACCATATAACTACAATATTTAAAATATTTTACTTAATATTTTTTTAATATATGCTCTTTGCTGTATCTACTGATATTTAATAAACAGGAATATGTGGACTAACTAACTAACTAACCATCACGCCGTTTCCCCGCAGGGGTAGGCAGAGAGGATTGAACGTCACACTCGAATATGTGGAACTATGTTAATTCGAATTTATCGTTTATTCGAACATTTTTGTTGGTCCCGTGGTTTTTATTTCAAACCATTTTATTTAACTCGAACTAAATATTGACATGTTTCACGAGTTCAATTAACAAACGCGCGTAAC
The DNA here is from genome assembly GCA_016648135.1 of Agrypnia vestita. Classification (NCBI taxonomy): domain Eukaryota; kingdom Metazoa; phylum Arthropoda; class Insecta; order Trichoptera; family Phryganeidae; genus Agrypnia; species Agrypnia vestita. The sequence continues at coordinate 29,152 of JADDOH010005040.1, forward strand.
CATCCGTCCATCAGCGAAAAAATGTTATTTTGGAAACTGCACACTGAAATTTCTTTAATGAAAAGACTTTAATGTTGACTTCAAAATAACAGTGTGCATTAAATTGACTGGCAATGAGTTAGGGATCGATGTTTTACATAAAAAAAAGTAGTGAAACAGTGAATCATCAGATGAAAAAGCAGAGATTCCCAAAATTAGGAAGCTTTCAATTTCCGGCAAAGTTTTAATTCACATCAACGAAGTGAAGCGATTTATTGAGGGACACAATTAGGATGTGTTTAAAGATTTTTTCAGTTTCCCAAGAAATCGGAAGAGTTTATATATGAAACCCCAAAAAATTTATGCAAAAACAGTCAAAAATATATTCCTATTTTCAACAAGTTTAAAAGTATAAATTTTTCAAAAAATTAATCTTAATGTAAAATCTGTTTAGCTGTTTTGTTTATTTTTAATTTTATTTATATTTTTATTTATGGTGTTTTAATTGTTTTCAAAATCTTATACATGTGCAATTTTTAATAAATATTTAATAATAAGTATGAACTTGTGCCTTTTTAACAACCTTTTTCTTAATTCAAATTATAATATAATTCGAATTTTTCTGGCCAATCCCTTAGGTTAGAGATATCCATGTTCTACTTTGATGGATTATCACTTTTTGATAATCTCATTAAAGTTTAAAAACAAAATTTATTTGTACCATTAGTTTCCTAAATAAATACGTAAACACATTTTTTTCATCAAAGCGCACACTTTTAGACCACTAAACTGAGACATTTCGTAAAAGCGCTTCCATTGAAGACTACGTTTCCCCGCGACAATAGAATCCAATAAGCCTTAATACGTACAGAATCTCATTACGCTTTTTACGCTTCCCCCCAAATATCACACATTACGCGTACGTATTTACTCCGTCTTGTTTAGATTGCGTAATAGACTGGCAGTTTGGTTTCGGAATTGCCTGAAAATATATGGTTCACAGCACCCAAAAATTTGCATTTATATGAGGCCGCTGTTGGCGTTCACAGGGCTCCGTCTCCGCCGAGTGCGAAGCTCCGCGGGCGCGATGTGATTTCAACTTAAAATATTATCTGTCATTACTCCGCCGGCGATAGGCGTATACTGAAATTGCAATAAAATTTCATATTTTTGATGAATATTTATGACCTGATACTGTATTGCTCCTGACGTTTTATTTCTTTAATGCATACTTTGGCTGTTTCATGAAACTCGGTTCAATCTTTATATCACTTCTGCTACGGAGAGATTAATCTTTATAATAAACAGGAAAATGCGTTTTGTGCAAAGCAGCTTGTGCGCTTACTTAAGTATTCAGTAATTTCTAGATTAACGCCATTATTTTCAGCTCACTACGTCATTATAATCCTGATTAGTGAAGCTTTAAAGTATCAAATTATTAAAAAAAAAACAAAAAAAAAATTCTGAGAAAATTTATTACAATATGTTAAGACTCGCACTAAATAATAATGTTTGTCAACTTTATTTGTTTCGACGTTTTTCTTTATTTTTCAGTGAATTATGAATTAATTACAGACGGTACGAAATTAATATCAATAAATAAGTCGGGCGAAGCCGGGTAGCAAAGCTAGTATTTTATACAGCAAAAAATTCTTGTCCATGAAAGCAAAAATGCTCTTTCCGAACGAAATAAGATATCCACAAATGTATAAAATTATGATAAACCCTGATAGGATTTTTGGAATATATTATAGGAAATGTTCTTAGCTGAGCATGGCAGTATGTACCAAATATTAGGTCCTTACATATGAAATTGGCGTTTTGCCGTACTGGCAAATTAGATCTCAAATATATTCTCTTTGGTTAGGAATTCCAAATCCAAATTTATACAGCTATTTACTCATGTATTTGTGTTTTGAAAATTATAATTCATTTGTTTTTTCCTCAATTGTTTTTTTCTTTGCGTCACTCAGTTTACAAAATGAAAAACTTGAAATATCGCGTTATTTACGAGTATGAGTTCCACCGTGGCACCAGTGCTGCAGAAACGGCTCGAAGGATTAATGATGTGTATGGCGACGGTGCCGCAAAAGAAAACACAGTGCGTTTTTGGTTCCAACGTTTCGTTCTGGAAATTTCGACCTGCAGAACAAGCCCCGTGGACGGCCGGAGACCAAAGTTGATAATGAAGAATTGAAGGCTATTGTGGAAGCGGATCCATCGCAAACCACATCCGAGTTAGCTGCAGGCTGCGGTGTTAGTGATAAAACTGTTTTAATCCACTTGAAGCAAATTGGTAAGGTGAAAAAGCTTGAAAGGTGGGTACCTCACGAATTGAGTGAAGCAAATCAACAAACGCGCGTGGACTGCTGCGTTGCATTACTCAACCGGCACAATAATGAAGGGATTTTAAATCGAATCATTACCTGTGATGAAAAGTGGATCCTGTACGATAATCGAAAGCGCTCATCGCAATGGCTGAACCCTGCCGAACCAGCCAAACCATGCCCCAAGCGAAAATTGACTCCAAAAAAGTTACTTGTGAACGTTTGGTGGACTAGTGCTGGTGTCGTTCACTACAGCTTTCTTAAATCTGGCCAGACGATTACTGCAGATGTCTATTTTCAGCAACTGCAAACCATGATGGAAAAGCTAGCTGCTAAACAACCGAGGCTGGTTAATCGCTCTAGGCCACTGCTGCTTCATGATAACGCTAGACCACACATTGCACAACAGACGGCTACCAAATTAGAGGAGCTTCAATTGGAATGTCTAAGACATCCACCGTACTCTCCGGACCTTGCCACAACAGATTACCATTTTTTTCGAAATTTGGATAACTTCTTGCAAAGGAAAAAATTCAACTCCGATGGGGCAGTCCAAACCGCCTTCAAAGATTTTATTGATTCCCGTCCGAATGTTTTTTTTAGTAAAGGGATCGATGAACTACCTATGAGATGGCAAAAGTGCATAGATAGCAATGGTACATACTTTGATTAAATAAATATATTATAATAAAAAAAAATCGGCTTTATGTTCCTCCCATACTAAACGACAATTTCATATGTAAGGACCTAATATGATTCAATTCTACTTCACAAATAAAGTAGGTACCTATTGGACAACATATAAAAAACAATAAGTAGGTACGTCTTTCTTATATAAGACTTGTTTGTGCGAAGGATGCAACAATAATTAAGACAATCGTAATATAGATTACGTCATATCTTCATCACAATCAATATATTTCAAGAACTAATTTCCTTTCATTGAAAACCATCAGTACGTAAATTATTTTGTGATTTACTGACATAATTATATCAAGGAATGTGGGAAAAACTTTACCCGTTTCCATTTGCGCACTTCACATTCATATAAAAGTAACAGCGCACTTAACATAAAAGTAAGATAGTCGGTTGTTTCTGATAGTAGTTATTGTGTACTAAAAGTTACCACCTACATACATTACGTTATCATAATTTTCACATTACGGTTTCCGTATTTGGTCAAACGGTAAGCATAGTCGGACGTTCGAACCTTGTCCTTAGAGACCAATATATTACAGTTCTATTTTTTTAACGCTGGCGTTTAGATTGAAAATTCTATAGTGAGAATATTAATGTAAGCCAGAGAATATAAAATTAAACAGAGATGAACAAAACCCCTTTTTAGGCATCACAGCTTTACAGCGGAAGTATATCATCTTTAGCGTATATTTAAGACACTTTTATAATTCAGTTAAAGTATTTATTCTTGGATAATCAAATCTCCTAGTAAAAAAAAGTATTTTTTACAATAGACGTTATTCTTTTTATAACCACGTCATTTTTCATCGAAAAATTTAAATTAAAGTATAATAAAACGAGTAAATCATAGATATTTTAAAAATGCAGGTACGCATTTGGCTCGTTGGCATATTTATAAAGTTATGTTTGCACTATAATAATACTGCTTTTAATTGCTTACGTATTTTATAAATGAACTTCAAAATTTTCACAAATTTTGTTAATATTTTTCAATTGTTGTGTATATGTGCTTATTAATTAGCTCCCAGCGGTCATTCGTCCGGGATTACTAAAGCTCGATTTACATCTGCCCGCGGCCTCAACATAAATATAAAAGTATTAAAGTCGGTCACCAGACGACCTCGAATGGACCACGGAGCCCCTGATCGACCGCGGAGCCCCTGATCGACCACGGCGCGTCTTCACCCCCGACCCGCCACGTCCCACGAATTAGGTACAAGATCTTAGCCGTATCCAATTTGAATATTACAGACGTCAGTAGCGCGAGGCAGACAAGAATCCATTTGAATTTCTTCTGCGTCTTCCTTGTGCTGGTGGAAAATTAAGGAAATTTGTATTTAAACACTCTTTTCGGTCTGCTGGTTGCTGATTGTATGTGTTCAACGTGTTTTTAGAACACTGTAATGGAGAAATAAATGTATATATTTTCGATACTCTTGGTTTTGCACTGTCGGTATCGTATATTTTTTTTTCTTCCATAGATCTACCAAGTTCATAATATCTGTTAATTTACGCAATTAATATTTAAGCCAACCCTTAAAATTGACCAGTAAAAATTTGAATGCTTTAAGCGAATTGTACAAAAAAATAGGCAGTATCGAACATGCCGTAGTTATTTGTGAAAACGTTAATTATGTTCATATCAGAGAGTATAAAATTTTACTGAATTAAAGAAAGCCCCTTTTTTAAGCCAGGGGACTGAGGCACAATGGAAGTATATCCGCCCTCAGATATACTTAGGACACATTTGTAATCCAGTTAAAGTGTTTATTCTTGCATAATTATATCCACTGGTAAAAAAAAGTTTTTTTTTTAATAGACGTTCATTTTTTGTATAAAGTTATTTTGTAAAAAAAGTGCGATTTATTTTCAATGACATTATTATTTACATTACATTATAACTTTAGTATTCAGTTTGACCTTTTCATACTTGTTTTAAAACTAACAAGCTCCTAGTAATTTTTTTAAACAAGTCATACGTGGACCAAAAACGCGGACCAGGAAATATCCTTTGGTTCATTTCTATATATTTCGGTGATCCGTGGTACATATAGATCATTGAAATTAAATTTTTAAAATATTTTAAATCGATTAATCCATTTTCGACTAACATTTATTGAATACATAGTAGTGTAATGAGAAGTAGGATATATATCGCTTTGAAATTATTTGAATACATCTTACAAATATCAAATCAATAAAAGTTGTACTTAATGTTTTAAAATAAAACACAAATTACTTTGTTTTCACCACTATACTAGATTAAAAAATCTACATGTTTCGAGAACAATGTTCTCTTCATCAGGATTATTGTGTACTAAAGTAATTTGTGTATTAAAGTAATTTGTGTTTTATTTTAATAATAATGTCACCACAAAGTTCAAGCCTTCATACAGAAGAAGAAAAAATATTCTTCGAACAGTTAATGTTTTACTTATTTATTTATTATTATTATTATTACATTACATTATAAATATAATTATATTATAATAAGAGTCCAATTGTCCAAGAGTTCTTAATTATTCTCACTTTTTCAAATTCATAGCCGTATATCTTTAATTTTTTTAGAACAATACTTGAACTTGTTAGTTAGAAGTTGTTTTTAGTAACCTGTAAGAAGTTGGTGTTGACGTCTGGCGAATGCCAGCGCTTCAAATATCGAAGCAATACTAGCACAAACTTTCATATTTTTTCTTTAATACAAGATCGATATGACGGTGTTATACGGTGCTGAGTGACTGAAACTCTCGCTCATTTGAGCAAAATTGCCTCCCCATACCCGGCACCGATTTTAAAGACGTTTTCATGACAAATTTCTTTAATAAATAATACTCCAAATAATGAGATTTCATTTCATTTATTTTATATTCAATTTTTGGTTTATTTATATTGTTTTATGGTAATGTTAGTTAACATCATGGCTATTCTTATAGATTTTTTTTCATGCTATGTGGAAAGTTATGTATTAAGGGATTAAATTAACCTAATTGTAATCTTAAATAACTTACATTACCTTACTATCTTCATCATCTTTCCTTTTTCTTAGTTACTTGGGATTGTCTCTCTTTATACGAAAACGCCAAGATGCTGTGTTCTGGACATATAGCATTTTTAACTATATATTTCCTTACTATACAGCCATATCATCTCAGCCTGATTTCTCAAATCTTGGCTGTGATCACTGCAACCATTAAATATCCTCGGATATGCTCATTACGAACTATATACAGGTTATTCACTCCTCCATTTCAATCCATCTGAACATTTGTCTGTAGGCCTCTTAGGCCTATCCAGCACTCGCAGCATTGCGGTGTTTTACGGCCATCTTGTTTACTATGTCTTTATCAGGACGGACGCACACTAACTGACCCAGAAAATAAAATACGCATAGAGATCAATTGACCAATTTCACTAAAGCGTCATAAATTTTATTAAAAAGAGTCTTAGTTAAGGCCTAAAATAAATTAATTAAAAATTTAATGAAAAAAAATCTTTTTTCAAAGTTTAAGATGCATTCACGTTTAGCGTGTGAAATTTCTAGCTAGGATAACAACATATATGGGTGCAAGTAAATAAGTTCACTGTAGCAAAAACCATCCCGCTCCGTTTGTCAGATGGCTTTGTCCCGGATTGAAGGGTGGGGGCGCTTCCTCCCTGTCTCCGCCCACCCCGACACCCCACACATCGCAGTTCCCAGGAAGTCCGCTCGGCGAGTGCCGGACCCTGTTAGGCACTGCGCTTTAAATTGGAACTCAAGTCTGTAACTACCAACACTGCGGCTTACTTTATTAGCAGATTTTATGCACACAGTTTTTCACGCTAACTTTTGCAATACTATTTGTTTTCGTCCTTTCGCTTACTTATCAAAACTGATAATATTACCAATTTTATTTTTATATTATTATTTTATAATTTGACTACTCGAAATTCAAGGGTATCAGAATCTCACATGGAAAAGAGAAGTGTTTAACTGATACTCGAGTAGTAAAATTATAAAATATATAATAATTAAACTCCTGTAGGGATAACATTGTTAATATTTTTCATCCATTTAATCTGTCAATTTATTTTACTTTATAAAGTTATTATGTATTTACAAATAATTTTATTTAATTAAGACAAATTTGTTGTTTTGGCTTTATTGGATAACATTGCCTCCATTAGCACAGGCCTTAGTCTAGCTAAGGAGAGGTGTAAATTTGTTCTGTGATAGTGAAGTATGTAAAATTTATTTATAAAAATGCTCTTATTTAATTAATTTATATAGAAGAAAACTAATTAAAAATACTTATTATTAAAAAATCGAAAATGCCGGTATAAAAAGACATCAAACACTATACATTTAGTACTAAATAACCTTACAGTTTAGTTAGTTTCTCTCCTCCCCATCACAAGTCTTTTCACTTATTTATTAAAGAGTCTAACATGTACGTTTGTCGTATACGCCTAAAATAAACAAATAAAGTTAATTCATCTCGGTGAATTTGAGCTCCGGAAATATTTGTTAGCACGCGCCCAGCGTCTTATCTCCATCTCGCCGCCGCGCGCCGGCCCTGCACTATAACCGGCGGAAGTTATTCTTCGACCCCGCTTAACCGGGATGTATTGCGGGGCCGGCTCGTAATTATAACATCGTTTGCCGCCCGCCGGTGCGCGGCGCCCGCTCGCCTTCCCGCGCCGCCCGAATAAATAATCGGCAACTCGGACGGGAACGGATGGCGGCCGACGTCCGGGTAACCGCGACGATTAAGCTAATTTCTTATCCGCGTGTGCAAAAACAAACGTCGGAGCTTACGCAACATATGCTGATCTTAAAAATTACGTTATTTTGACACATGACATTATTCACTTCTTTTTCGATTTCTTCTACTTCAAAATCATATTATAATATATAATATTTTTAATTAATTAAGATAAATTGTACAACTTTTACAAAGAAGAAATTATACGAAAATATATATTTATGTGAGAAACATCTTTGGAGGTGGATGAGCCCTCCGGTTTTGGATAGAGTTGAACTCAAGGGTCACCACTACGTTTGTAGAGTCGGAGATCTCTGCTGCGGTTGATGATGTAAAAGTCGCGATGGTTCGACAGAATTTATTCGATTACAAAACACAAGTTATAAAGAATACAGCAATGTACAAAGGTTACAATTGAAGGGCGCGAAGTCGAAGGTATGACGGCCAGGGCTTCCGCTGTATCCGAGAAGCCCCGCTGGAGTGAGATAGTTTGTTCTGCGGACGCGTGCTTATATAGTCATTCAGAACAAAGGAATCGGGGGTGTTTTCCTCTTTACTCGTCCGCGCGTGTGGGTATTTAGCTTAGATCAGCGAGGTGCGTTTCGTCACTCCGATAGTCCATGCCCTCTGCTATACCTCGCCTTTGTACTCGGTCATCGGTCTGACTTCATTTGCCTTGCTCAGCAATCTTGTCTCAACCTCTGTATCGAGGGCGAAGGCCTGCCGTACGTCAACATCTGTGGTAACTCATTACACGGTTGTCGGTGTGTATGTGTTTCGGGCCACCACACATCTATGGAAGCCTTTTTTAGCAAATTGAAAAAAGATACTTATTTTTAATTATTTTTTATATATGGAATGAAATTATATATTAATTGTATCTTAATAATAATTATAATAACGTCGATGACATTAATCAGATGAAACCAGTAGGTGAAGAAAATAAATTTATACAATGAACCAAGAAATTTCAGAATCTGGTAAATAGTTTTCTGGGATATTATTCCGTGTGTATGTGACCTCTCTGGCCGACGTTTCGGATCCCATTGCAAGGTCCATCATCAGGACTCTTGGGTCAATACAGAAGATTGTGAACGGCCGTGAAAACCTGAGAACATTTTTATATTTCTGAATGTTTTCAAAAGGTTTAATTTTATTATTATAAAACAAAACTGCGCGCGATGTACATAACCGATAATATGCGTCAACTATTACTTTTTAGCGTGAAGCGTTCATTTAACTTTGTATCTTTCTCGCATAGATCTCGCTCACGCGTAGGTACATTGACGTGAATCGGTATACAATACATTCTTGAAGTGTCATGATCAAAAAATTGAGCTGTAAATATATATATATGATAGCTACGTAAAATATAACACTTGAGAAAATAAATGTAATTTTAGTAAATTGTATAATTAATAAAATAGGTATATACAAATATTTTTTAAACGTTTAAAGACGCAATAAAGAAAAATTAAAAGTAAAAGCAACCTAGTAATCAATGTTTCACAATTTACTTGTGAATACCTATATTGAAGTAAAGGAATTTACCAACATCATTAATCTGTATGTCTCAAAATCTCTCTCAACAGGAGTCAGAATGTAAAAATCTTAAGATTACCTAATTTGAAATGTGATTGCAAGTAACCGGATGAGTAAAATACCAGAAAACCTAATAAAATATAAAAGTTTCAGTAGGTATGCTGATTTATCCTGTGTGAGATGTATGAGATTTCCAGCATTTTGGACATTAAATCACTTTCTGAGATTACACACACAAGATAACTTCTGTCTCCCCCTCCCCCCATAAGTAGTAAGAGATCATAATATGTGGGGAATAAAAGGAAAGGCAGCAATAACAAAAAAAAATTATAATGAGTAGCTTGTTGGTCTTGTGGTTAGGATACTTACCTCGTGATCCAAAGGTCGCGGGTTCGAACCTCATTCCAGACTAGCAAGTTAGTCCTATTTTCATAGCACAAGCGTTTAGCTTAGTTTGAAAATAGTAAGAATATTGATGTGACACGTATTCCGTGTTCGAATCTCTTTTTAAAAAAAAATCATCGTGGATTATTAATTAAGAATGTACTGAATTCGATATTTTATAGGAAATATCTATACCTTTAAAACTCAATATCTGTCTGTCTGTCTGTCTGTTATCTATATAAATCCACACCGTTTGTCCGATTCGATTCAAAATTTGGAAACATATTCTTAAGGACTTGGCGGGTAATATATGCGACATTTCCGCCCTATTCGTTAAACCCTGCCCCTCCCCTGATATATTTTCGATATAAATCTGTACCTTTCGACCGATCGGATTCAACATTTGGAAACTTATTCTTATGGACTCGGCGGGTAACATGTGCGATATTTCCACCCTATTATTTTAACCCTTCCCCTCCGCTGATATATTTTCGATGCAAATCTGTACCGTTTGACCGATTGGACTCAAAATTTGTAAACTTATTCTTAAGGACTCGCATGCTAACATACGTGACATTTCTCCCTATTATTTTAACAGTTCCCCTCCTCAGATATATTTTCGGTGCTAATCTGTACCGTTTGACAGATAGGACTCAAAATTTGGAAACTTATTCTTAAAGACTCGGCGGGTAACATTTGTGACATTTCTCCCCTATTCTTTTACTTTTTCCCCTCCCCCTAATATATTTTCGATGCAAATAAATACCGTTCGAATCGAACATTTGTTTACCCTCACAAATTTATTTTAAACTTAATCCTTAACCCATGCAACGCCGGGTATTAACAGCTAGTAGCCTATAAATTGATAGGAAACATGATTTTAGAAGAGAAAGATACATAAATTCTATAATTCAGTACATTCTATATTAGTAATCCTGGGTGAGTGCTATCGAATATTTTTTTTTAATTATTTGGATATTGCTGCCCTTGCTTTTATACCCAACGTATAAAAGACACAGAATAAAGAAAATAAAATAATTGTACGCCTCTCAAACATTCACGTGTTAATTGCCAAAAAATATATAATCAAAGCAGCAATCATCCAATATATCTATTAAAAATTTTGTTGTTTTTGTATTTCAGAAAGTCTCTCAAATACTCGTATATGAAGTTATTTTTTGTTTAGTGGACAAGTTTCTAACGTACTATTTCTAGATATTTGAAGTAGGAAACGCAACTTTCCCTTTAAATTTTCTATATTTTAATTGTTAACAAAGTGACTACTTCATTTTTTTATTCAAGATTACACTATTTAATAATGTAACTGAATTATCTTTTTCCAATTGCAATATTTGATTATATTCGCTTTAAGATAGATAATTGCAAAAAATAAAGATTTTTTCATATCTTTCATATTTCATATTCATATATCGTATATTTAAGAAGGCTAACCTACTTACGTATTTTTTTTTATATACAGTATTAATCCACATTGATACTTTTAGTTGTAGCTACTCTTGTTTTTAAAATTATTATATGAATCGGAAGAATAAAAACTCTTAGTCCGAATTCTACAAAATCAAGATGATTTAATTTGATTCATACTATTTATTATTATTTTAATTTTCTTCATATGTTTGCCAAATATTTCATATATTCCTCTTAAAATAATTTGAAATAACCTATTGGTTCACTGTTCAACCCAAAAACTATTCTACAATAATTGAAATTAAATTAACTAACCAAGTGACTCTATAGTATATTGAAATCGTTCGTTTACAAATAAAAATTCTAAAATGCATTTCAATGCAATTGCAATTGCTACACAGAATTCCCAGTAGAGAAATGTTTTGGTATACATTCATAACGTAAAAGCTTGACGAAACGATATTGCTAGCAACTAATTTTAAGATTTAACAATTACTGAAAAAAAATCATTTATGTATATAATTCACTAGAAAAACTATTCCTCTCTTTCTAAAACATTTCAAATAATTTTTAATCAAATTAAACTACACTTTCATTTTCTATGCATTTATTTTTCAGTTAGCGATTTTCATTATTAACCCTTAAACGGATATGGCGATTGGATATAGTAAAACAAATAAAAATGGTTTTTAAATTGATGAATAACAATATTTTAAACAGTTTTTCTAAATATTTTAGGTATTTTAGAAAAAAGAGGTGGAAAATATATTCCTACTATCGGTTAGTGCTTTCACTAAATGGAAAATAATTTATCACTATCTTAATAGCGCTTAACTCACAAAGTTCAATGATTGAGAATCAAAAAATATAACAAACAAAAAGTAAAAAAGACGGAAACCAGAAAGTGCAACAAAAAATTGATTCTTATAAGAATTTGTTATTTTGTTGGCTTGAAGCATTTTTTACAATATTAGCACATGTTTGGTAGAGGTAGACATATTAGGTAGAGTAAAAAAATAGCGCTTAGCGGAATTTTTCTAAAGAATTTGTTAAAATATGTGCAGCGGCGCATAATAATTGTAAGTTAGAACAAAAAATGGCCAATGGGAAATTTTGATATATAAAAAATGACATTAGAACAATGTAACCATTGGAAGTTTTGTTCGTATTATATTTGTAAATGCATTTTTGTTATCAAATTGTGTTGTACTCAAGACTGGGAAGAGAAAAGTAAATTTATTGGCGGGAAGTATTTTAACATTATTTGATTAAGGGTTTTGAAGTTGAATAATTGCGTATTTCAACATTCACCGTTTATATTTTAATGTCAGCCGATTTTATCTATTTCTTTGTCGAAGCAATGTAAAAGATCTGTATTTGATACTAAAAAATATACTATATACAAAATAACCTTCAGTAACCGATTGAAAAAAAATTGTACTACAATATTTGTATCTTTGACATAAAAGTTATTACAGAGATTTGTTGTTTGTTTCAGGTATGTACTCACCGGAGGTATCGAGGAAACATTTCAGTCAAACATTTAATACTTCATGGAAGGTAAGTCTAACAAAGGTTCAAAGAACCCAGTAATTTAATAAATTGGAAATCCCAGGAAATAAATTAAATAAATAAGCGGTTAATTATTTAAGGTTTATTTTGGGGACAACCGTAAACTTTTCTTCGGAATCATTAAATTAACTAAAGATCACAAGTATTTTCTTTGTACACATAAATCTAATTTGACTACCAACAAAATAAATTCCCCTTCATTATTTTGAGATGAAGGAACCATGTTCGTTAAATATTTTGTTGAATGCTCTGGAACAAATTAAGAAAATATTTGGTTTTTGCGGTTCGACAACTCAAAGGATGCTTCCCATAACATTATTAACAAAGTTTTGTGAAATGTTAAACACTGAGAAACACTGAATCCCGTAAACTTTTTGAAACTCTCTATCGATGCGTGTTACTTAAATTCCTTAAAATTATTTTTTTCATTTTCGTTTCACGTAATGGCTTCAAATTTATTACTATACGATAATACTGGTGACAGTTAAGCCAAAAAGAGACAAAGGAAAATATTCAAGAGAAAAATCTTTATTTTCTAGCAAGTATTTATTTTTAAATTATTATAACCATCCAGGGCCAGTAAACAAATATTTTAGTTATGTAAGATCGGCAACTCGCGATAAGCCTAATGATGTTAGCGGATAAGAATCATATGTAAAACTTAGACAACAAAAATTTTTTTTGCTAGCTCATTTATTGAAAGTTGAATCAAGAGGTATTCACGACGGCTTCATATTATAATAGTTTCACTCTAGATAATGGTAAAGATCTTTAGATAATGATAAAGATCTTTAGAGAAAGTGGTTAGTTCGATTTTTTCTCCACATAGAATACTTTATAGACCAGCCGCGCCGTTTGATAATGTCACGCGTATGCGTTCCACCAGGCGCTCCAAAGATTTTTTGGTGATACGCCTATTGGCTTAGAATCGAGTGTGTATTAGATTATATATAATTGTGTGTTTTTTATTATTTATTATAGTGTGTATTAGAGTAAACTTGACTATATAAAGTATTCATAATTTAATTTCAGTGGCACTTTAAAACACACAAAAAACTTTAGTGTACGTAGGTTGCAAATTGCCGCGTCAAAAATATTTAAATGATTGAATCGGCAGCGAAATTTGGACCTATTCTTGAGGTAAAAGGTTTTTTCTTGAAATAATTATGTATCCGACTTTTACGAATTAAACTTTTTTTATCAAAAATATCTGCCGACTGATCTAAAGATGTTACCATAAAAGCGATGAACAAAGCCATCGGGGTACGGGAGTGGGGGTGGAAAATAATATCAATTCAAATTCACAGCTCTGAAACGAGAGATGTGTCTGGAATCCCGAGGGTTTTAAATTAGGCGGGCAGTAATTAGAGGGTTGACGACCATTCAGTGACGCGCGAAACGGGAGGGACCAAGGGTAGTAATGTTTCGCTCAATGAAAATTGTACCAGTTCCATAGTCTACGTGGTATGCATGAACGGTCCTTTCCATTTTTCCTTTTTTTCTGGGATAATTGCACGTGACGAGCTCTCATCAGCTGTGCTCGGTGACAATTTTGGCGTGCGTGAGAGCTTTTTCGTAAGAGGAACTCTAAATATTGTCTCGTTTTTTAAAGGATGGATAAACGATATTATTAACGGCGTCAGATAATAAAAAAATTCAGAATTTCCGAATCATTTAATGATAGATGGTACTATTATTTTATCAAAATTACGGTATACTATTTTAGATAATATGTTGGGTATAAAAGCAAAGGCAGCAATATCCAAAAAAAAAATTAATGCATTCATCAAGGTTTACTGATTTATAATGTACCTACTGAATTCGAGATTTTATAGAAAACATAGCCTGTAAATTTATAGGAAATATGATTTCAGAAGGGATAAATACATGAAATCTAGAATTCAGCACATTTTTAATTAGTAATCCTCGGTGACTGCATTCAAAACATTTTTATTTTTATTTTTTGGATATTGCTGCCTTTGCTTTTATACCTCACATATGGAAAATAAGTAAACCTACATGTTCATTAAAAGTTTTTTGAATCATTAGAAATAAGTAAGAAAATAGTCATTAATAATCATTGAAAACACTCAGCCATGTGCCTTATGACTAGTTGAGTGGAAATATTAAATAATAATACAATACAAATTTATAAACACATTTCCTCATTTTTAGCTAAATTTAAGATTTGCAATGCAATGCGAACCAATAAATACGATTTGGATTTATTTCATAAAAAATAAAACAACTTGATTTAACTAACAGTTTTATCAGAAAATTATATCCAATAATTTCCGGTCTTTCATCATTCTTCATTATTATCAGTAAGATGCTTAAATATTTTTTATTGAATTTATTTTAATAAGAATTTTGATTAAGGATTAGTCTTTATCACCCTGATGAAATTCATCCAGGATTACAATTCAGAATGTACTGAATTCGGGATTTTAAAACAAACATTGCGTTATTCCTTCTAAAAGTATGTTTCTAAATCACTATTAAAAGCAAAGGTAACAATATCCACTTCAACCAATCAACTCCAAGGATGTATCACTTGATAAAATGGCCGCTTCATACTAAAGTGAGATTTGATGTCGATTTTAGACTGAAACGTCATAGCGAAGACAGCAATATCCAATTATGTAAACGATAAAAGCAGCAATGTCTAGTATTTGGTAGCAATATCCATTAAGGTTAAATATTTATCCTTATACGAATATAAAAGGAAAACTGAGGTGGCAATTGTTTTTAAAAACTTATTTCCAATAAGATGAGACAGATTTTTTGTAATTATGTCAGAAATACGTCAATGGTATACTCAATTACAATGTATATACAGTTACTTGTGGGCTGTAGATAATGGTTCTTAATAAACGTTAGAATTAAGTGAGCACTTTGATCATCATTCGCATTAAAAAGTTTCTAAATATATTTTTATTTTCACCGAACTGGATAAACAAGTACCAAAATGGAGTCACTGAATACAGAATAAATAATTCATAAACATTTCGGGTCATGCGGACAGGTCAAGCAAGTAAAAAAATCATGATTAAACATAGTGGTGATTTTTTTTTGTTATCCATTAAACAAATGATATGCACCCAATCTTTAGTGCTCAAATATTATTTTTTGTAAAATTTTAAATATTTATAAACATTTTCATTATATTAGTGTAATTTAAATAATAAATTTGTCAATGAAACGAAATTGAAGTGTCGCGAGCGTGCATTCGGTATTGTTATGTGGGAAAATTAGAAGCATCGTAAAAGCAAAATAATTGAATATTTGAGAGATATTTTAAAAAATCTCGTGCTTGGAATGATAGTTTTTAGTACTATTAATATAGGTATATGCGTTATTACTATTATTATTATTATTATTGTGCTATGCAGCAGGATAATATGTACCAAAGGATAATATGATATGACAAAGGAATACATTAGATTTAATTACACTTAAAATATCAAAACCTATTGCTTCAGTTCGCAGACAGTATCTAGATTCATCTCGTTCATTGATAATAGTTTGAAAAAAAGTGAACAGCATAAAAATTGACACTTAAAATATTGTCTCCTCTGAAGTTTTACGTTGATAAAAGAATGATGTTATGTGATGAGATGTAACACAAATGTATACTCTTGTAGCTTGTTGGTGTAGTGGACACGACGCTCGCCTAGTGATCTGGTGATCGATGGGTCGAGCTCCATAGCACAAGCGTTTAGCTTAGTTTGAAAATAGTAAGAATATTGATGCGACACGTATTATGTGTTCACGTCTCTATTAAAAAAAAACACTTTCAGTTAGGTTTTACTGGTAATTAGATTGATGCCCACAAGACCGAATCAATGCGTGAATTGAATCGGGTAACCGAGGCGTTCACACACGAGGTGACGTTTTATACACACTGGTTGGATCTAGGATTTTATCGGGTAGGAAATATGGGGCATTATAATACAGCCTGCACTTAACAAAACTAGATAGCAAGCAACGTTGCTACCAATTTATTTAGAAATTCTATTAGAAATTAAGTTATCAAGTACATGGACTGGTTAAAATGTCAAAATTCCAATACACATTTTCGTTTAAACAAAATGTGTTCTAAGAGAAATTGTAAAGTTATAATTTAAGATTATTGTAAAACCCGATTACTTACTAAAATGTAATAAAACTCTGAAATAAATTACCAATAGCTTTCATTTATTAAAAATTTTAAGTTTTTTTTATCAAAATGACGGAAACTTAAAAGATTATGTATACATATTTCTATAATGACGTTCTCGGGTTTCACCATTTGCTCTTAGATACTAATAAATTAAGTGACAATACTCGCGAGTTGAAGGTCCTCGACTAATATTTCCATCGGGTAAAATTCGTAACCTGTGGAAATATTTTTGTTCGGGACTTAGTCGTAATGAGAATACGTGAGGAGAACGTAGTATTATATATTAATTTAACCCTCATGTGTGCGTGCTTGCTTTGGGCCGTAGATCTACAAGAGCCCCTACGCCACTATGTGTATGTGAAGCAGATTAAAGACTTTGCTATATTGCATTTCATTTCAATGTCCCGCCTTTATTATTTATTCATTCTGAATTGCAAATTTTAATAAAAATATTTGATTTTATTTATATCTTTAAAGGTATAATGATATTATATATATTTTTAAATACTTTTTTATGGAAACCTGGCTGTAACCCGTCAAAATTTAAAAAAAGGACAAGAAAAATCTAAAAAATAATTACATATAAAAAACAAAAAGAAGTTACGGACGGACAGACAGATAACGAAATTATTATAATTGGGATAACTTAGAAGGATAAAATATATTTTTGATAGCCACAGTACTGAGAGAGATCACAGTATATGCGTATGTCAATAAAATCAAAAGCGTCTTCTTGTTCACGCGAAGAAAGAATGATAAATTTAAAGTAAGATGCAAACGATCGTCGGGGTTTAATTTTTTACAAATTCATTTTCAACATAATTTTATTTTCTATATTTAGTTATCGTCACATTAAATCTTGTAAACAATTACTCAAAAGTCACTTTTAAAATATTAAAATCAGACAGATATCATCAGTATGTACAATTTACGATGAAACGACGCGTCAACAATTAAAATATTTTTTTTTGTTTTGTAAAATTGATTTGACTAATGAATATATATTGTCATTAGGAATGCTCCTCTCTTCCAAGTATCAAAGCGATTGCTGGTCCTGGATTGGAATTGCCCCTGACAGACAGACATATGAAGCCGAATAAAAACATACAAAATGATTACCTCTGGTATTTTTTGTAACAAGCGTTGTTTTCAAAAGTTGAAATTGTTTATAAACAGCTATTTTCATATGTATTCCTAGGCATTGTAGTGTTCCCAGCCTGTCACGGATGATTTTAATTTTTTTATTTATTTTATTTATATTATATATATTATTTATATTTATATTTATATTATTTATATTATTTATATTATATATATATATAGGAATAAATATTTATTTATGAATGCATTATTCGAATGAGAAAAGTATATTCTACGCAGCGAGGGTATGATTAATCTATTTAAGGAATGAAACGTTTTCTTATCTACTTAAATAGCAATACTTTGCTGAGGCAACCTTCTTTCAAAATTAGAATATTGAACGAAAAAATGATAAAAATTAATATAGGGAGGTAGGTATATGGTTTCTTTTATTTATTAAAAATTTTCGAGTAAGAGATAAATGTGAAAATAAAACCAATATCTCCGTTAAATGAAATTGATTTCTCAAAGGATTCGAAGAACCTCGAAATCAGAGTCATCGTAAAAGAAAATGACCTCATATTATCGTTTATCATACGAAGAATCGGCCGGACTCTAGACGCAATCCTTTTGATATTTGTATACCTACCTATATCATAGAAAGCTAGCTTATCAATCATTTTCAACTATATTTTCTAGAGCCTTGAGCTTAAAGGCAATATATCATATATGTGGAGTATAAAAGCAAAGGCAGCAATATCCAAAAAATTAAAAAAAAAATTAATCCGAGAATATGTACTGAATTCTATGTATCTTACAAAATCACGTTTCCTATAAATCTGTAGGCTATGTTTCCTATAAAATCTCGATTAATAATAAATTAATAATCCTCGATGACTGCTTTTAATTTTTTTTGTATATTGCTGACTTTGCTTTCATATTACCCACACATAATCTATTTGATTTGATTTTATATTGCACAGAATTTCATGACGCAATATCCGAAAAATTTAAATACACTTTCTTTTGTCATGTTCAAGAGACCTCAAAATTGCTATCTGTTAAAACGTTTCTCTCAACAGATATACAAATATTACCTAGATGTAGTCATTTATTGGATAACGAATTTTCGTGGATAACTCTCGTAGTTTTTAACCGATTTAAGCTTTTCTGGAAATTTTATGTAGTAGATATGTCTAATTTTATCTAGTAGATATAGCTAAACTCGTTAGCTTGCTTGATACCATATCTTGCTTCAAAGTGGGAGCTGTTCAAAAATGTATGGTTCTTGATGCACGTACCGGCAAGAATTTTTCTAATTCCACCTAGTTATGTGTGAAAGAGATGTAAATCGTAGCGGAAATACAAATTATTTCAAAAGGAAGCAGACTGCCTTTTTCCTGTTTTATGTTTTGACCGTTATTCAGATCATGATTCATAAAAAGTATGTTTTTATTATTCTTACAAATTATTTGACAAAAGCAATACCGAAATTGCAGGTGGTATTTTCGCAATGAACAAATCTCTTTGCCTTTTTTTATTTCCAGAAAAAGGATTGTCTCGTAAATTAAACATTTCATAAAGTTATGTGGAATATGTTCTTTCTAAATAGCTTTTTGGACATGTGTTCGTTCTCACAACTTTTTATTTCGTTTTGAGGGGTAGAATATTTACGCCACAAAAGTTTTTTGTGGAGTAGTCTTACAACTGTATGTGGTGGTCCCATTCGAAGGCTCCGCAAGCTCTGTATGCAAATGTACTATAAAATTTTAAAATAAAATGACTGTCGCTCCGCGTCTCTAATAAACGCGTGGAAAAATATTAATATTTTCACTAGACATCATTCTACGTTTTTTATCTATTTGACAGTTAGACGTGTCACTAGCCAGTTTTTACTAACTTATCAATACACTATTCGAGATGAGCAGAGAGACACTCTTCTGTCCAATCGCATGGTTCACATTTATATATTTTTTCGTGTGTATTTTTTGGTTGTTTGATAATATTATCAAGGCCGTTCTCTAATATGATTTATCTAATAAAGTCAGGTTTTTGCAGATGCCTTCTGTTCCTCTTGCCTTAATAATTTATACATCCATTTTCCTTAACATTCTCTTCTCGCTCATACGTTCACATCACTAAACTACCTCTGCAACCGTTTTTTGATCATGTTTACTGTGCTAAGATCAGTTTTAGATTTAATCCTAATTTGTTAATTCTTTAAATGATCAAAAATGACTTCATTCGTAAGGTAATTAGTATTCTTAATTCTATTGACTTTGCTGCGAATAACATATATTTGTTCATACTCCACTCCATAATACATGAACTTTCCACATACGGGCTTTAGCGCATATAATCTCATTTCTGCCGCATCCAATTTACCATTATTCTTTTTTACTTGTAAATATTTACGACAGCTTGAAATTTGGCGAACGTATCGCAAATACAACGAAATGCTTGAGTTATGTCTATTAGTTATCTCGAACAACTTTTCCTTTGAAAATGTACTTTTTTGCGCTATCAAATACGAAGTGCGTATTCTTACTTTGAAATTCTCCATTACCTCGTAAATATTTACGCGGGAGGATCGTCGTAAAGTTTTGCCCGATTCAAACACCGACTGAAAACAGGGGCGGCGTAACGCAATCAAGTCGAAATTAATGTAGATCTTCCCATTCTGGGCTATAAATCTAAAGAAAATATTCCCAGTTCAGGGTGGAACTGGGGTACCCTCGGCAACGAGCCGGGCTGGATACGTCCCGAGATACAGAGCGCTCTGGGCTAGGGGGACCGCGACCCGCAGCCCGGGCCGCGACTTGGCTAAGTAAAACATCCGAGTATCTTCCGAGTCAGTGTGCCTTGTGTAGATATTAAAACATACTTATGAACATTTTACTTTTATAGACACGGCTATATTTTCTCGTATTCCCAACTTTATCGTCGTGTTCACGCCATAAAAAGCGTATATCTAAGTATTAATATTGAGACGCTTTAAATTGAAAAATAAATTACGCTCTTTTCTCCTTATTCTCCTTATTAAAATAAAACTTATTCCACAGATTATTACGCTTATTTCAAACACTTTATTTATTGAATTATATACAACTAGAATTAATATGTTTTTATACATATTAGAATATTTATATATTATACTTATATTATTATAAATTGGATAGAATAAATAATTGCACATACATAGACATTTTTACGTTAGGATTCCACAATGCGCAGAATAGAAGTGTAGAAACTTTCAGTGACCCGAATACATACATTAAATACATGTGTGTGCATAATATACCAGGGTAATATGTTTGAATTATTGATTATGGCCTTTAAGTGTGAAATTCTATTGTTTTCAGAGAAGAGTACATTTTTCCAATTCTCACATTTAATATTGAAAATTGAACTCTGATATTAATCTAACTCAGAAACCTCAAATGATAGTGCGATATTGTAGTAAAACAATATAGCTGAAAATGACTAAAAGAGACAAAAAAATAAAAATATGTACGTATCTTAGAACACAGACCTAAGTAAAGAATATCGTTATCACTATTAAAAAGTGTGTCATAAATTGACTGGCCATTCAAAGACGCTCAAATAGTCAAATAAACAACAATTAATTAATTAATAAAAACAAAATTCAAGCGATTGTTATTCATGAGAAAAAAAACAACCCGGACTACCAGTCAGAAGAAATTATCGGAGCAGTGGGGACTGATATGGTAAAGACTAGCACAAAACGTAAAAGTGACGGTCATGGATTTACTATTGCTGTTACTGTTGTTTTAAACGTGAGTTCATAAATAAAATGTGTTATATTTCAATATCAAAAATTATGTGTGTATTATCAAAAAAAATAAACATTTATTTATTTTACAATATATCAACACATATATTATCATGATACATGAATAAATCGAGGGTTTTTCAATACTCTAGACGTATTACAGTAAATTGAGAATTACTTGAAATGTTTATAAGTCAGTCGATTATACTCGAGCGTTCGCGAAATGACATTCTGCATATAAAGGACGACATAACCGCTAAACGAACACAGTTTTATTGTGACAATTTGGCGATCCCTTATAAACGTATACTAGCAAAAGTGGTATCAGTGCAAATTATAAGCGACCAATGAAATTCATTGTAGGAGTACCTACCAGGCGTTCGATAGTGGATAAGAATATTCTGGAAAGACGAGTACAAAATGTTACACAGACAGGTGATTAATGTGAAATTAGTCCGGATTATACAATACTGCTCCAGTTAAGTTCATGTTTAGCGACCGATGATGAAATAATTTTTTTCGTGTTTCATTTGTTTCCCACCACCGCAATCCCGTGACAGTTTTTTAAAATTTTAAAAAGTACATTTTACAAAGATTAACGATGAGGCTGTTTTCCACCACATTTGACCCAAACACAACATATTTACACGTCGGAAGAAAGTAAACATTGAGAAGCCCGTAATTTCATCCGGGATACAAATGACATAATATATTGGTATTGGAGGTACCGTTATATTTGATTAATCTATTCAAATTCCGTTGGCACAATTATAATACAAGTACATTAATTGTAGCCGCGGGCGCTTAGCAAAAAAGTTATGATTGTTTCAAGACTAGAAAACTCAATTAAAACTCGCAGATACACCACCCCAGCACATCTGCACTTTCCTGCAGCGAAATGAAAAGGGAAAAGCTTCCTCTACAGACAACGAAATCAACGGCACATTTATAAAAAAACAAGCATTTGTACGGTTTAAAACTTTTTCGTCGATTCATTTTGTACACAGCTTTCAAAAACTTTATTTCCAAAGAGCGGTGTCACTCGTTAATACGTACATTTTAAATATTCATTTCTAGTTGTTCAACTATGTGAACTATACAGTTGTAAAAGTGTACAGCGATGATACAACCGACAGATTCTCAAATTGCCGTTGTTTTTTGATAACCAGTGTTATTTATTGGTCAGTTACAGGCCTCAATTTATTTGATTGTGAAACATCGATATCGTTGTTTGATACTGGAATATTATTATAAATACTATTATACCTTCACTGTGAGTGCTTTCACTCCTCTGTCTATTCTTTGAAGACTATCCATCACCTTTCGAAAAAAACGTTTTTGAGAATGTCATTAATTTAAATAATTTATATTATGTACCGAAATATCATCTCTGTGGGATATTCTATTTATGTTTACAATGAAAAGTGATGTGAAAAGTCATGTTGATAGACTAAAATATCATTTTTAATACTCACAGTCCGATTTGAATAACGGTGACAAAAAACTTTAAACCCCTTTATCTCCGAATGTATATTTTGGGAAGGAGATTGTCGGGGTGCAATATTCTGATTAATTAACTGAAATCTTTCATTTTATTCCGAAGGAATTTCGATACATTCTCTTTAGTTACTTCTTTTGTGAAACAAAGTAAATTATTTTTATTTAGAATGCCTAAAGCTAAATAAGTTTTAAGAAATTTTAATTTCAATTTTATTTTACAAATACTTGGCCGTATTCTGAAAGTAGCAATATTGGGATATTTAAAGTGTTATTCCAACACACAATAGACAATAATAAAAAAAATAAACGATATATAGGTTTGTTTCTTTCGATTTCTACTTAAGAGTGAGAGAGGGATAAAGAAGTATATGACACACATGATGGTTATCCGTCAAACGTCAAAATAAATACGAGTCCATCACGACAATGACAATTTTGCCATAATTTTATATCAGGACTCTGTAGGAGAAGAAATTAATAAGGGCACATATGGAATAC
This sequence comes from Agrypnia vestita, assembly GCA_016648135.1. Lineage (NCBI taxonomy): Eukaryota > Metazoa > Arthropoda > Insecta > Trichoptera > Phryganeidae > Agrypnia > Agrypnia vestita. The sequence goes on from JADDOH010005040.1 coordinate 52,858, forward strand.
TTTTTTTACTACAAGCCTTAAATACAGCATTAGTACTAATTTCATGCAATTTTAGGCTAAACATGAGAATTGTGAGGTTACGTTTGCGATAGGTATTTCGTTAATCCGTTTGAAGCTCCGTCAGACCAGACCGCCTGATCAACAATCCCTCTTCTAAAGGCATTGGACACCGCAAATAAAGGTATTTAGTTTGAGAGAGATATGTGAAAATATACAAAAAAATTGAGTACGACCAACACCGAACACCGACTTATACATATGTCCCGTTTATTTTTTATTTTTATTCTTGTCTATTAAGTATTGGGATAACAATCTAAAGAACCAATTTATCATTTTCGGAATACGGCTGACTGTGCTTCTAAATAAAAGATTTTTCTTTAAATTATCTACGAATTGTTTTAATGGGAAAAGATAAAAAGGGATTGACAAAAAATGGGGCAAAAAATGTTTAGTGTACGAAAAATAATATTTCATACGCGTGTGTATTAACTCACATAACTTTTATGCAACAGACTTTCAATACGTTCGCTGTAATTTTAATTAAACCTGTCCGGGCGCAAAACGTGACGCTCCAAAAAATCAATTCAATCCATCAATATTGCATAAAAATGACAACATTGGTGAAATTTTTAGTTCATGGCAGCATAAATATTTCGGCCGTCGCGCGGCAGAAACAGCGTAATGTTTTGACAAAAAACATGAAAAGCCTCATTTACATTTTTACCAATCAGTGCACATCATCCCCCGCATTCAGGTGCCGGCCTCCCCGACGGCGAATCCCGATCGTAAATAAACGGCGTCGGAAGCCGACGCACCGCTTCTATTTTTGCCACTAACTATTAAAACAATCACCACAATTCCTGACGACATTAACGGAGACCTCGGCAAGAGTAAGCGAGGGGGATTTAATGAACTATATCCATTAGGAGGCGTTTCTTAAGTAAACTATGAGATTGTTTTTTAAAAAAAATCCAACGCCATTAGTACGTCATCCTTTTCGCTGTCGAAGTAGAAAAAACGTTTGATTTATATAGTGCACAACATTCATGGAGACAAACATTTGAATTACCTTTATGTTTATTTCAAAAAGTGGTAATAAAAGTTGTAAATAATATACCAGAAATTGAGTTCAAACCACATGTTTTAACTTGTTTTACTCTCAAATTAGTCACAATATAAAATCAAATTATTTTCTAGCTCTTGACGTACAATAGTAAATTATTAATCTTTTTTCCACATTAGCATAATGCTGGTTTATAATATTATTTTGCTGCAGGTTTTCTGAATTATTTTTTATTTTTGTTTTGAACCTTACCGCAAAAAAGAGATGCAGAAGATAAAAGAAAAAGAAGATAAAATAATACAGAAGAAGTTACACAGATATCAAAGCGGTAGATGAATTACACGTTACTCACGGCAATTATTTTTATTTATTTACAAATATGAGTATTGACTAAAGAAACTCACTTAGGAATACGAAATTCTGGGAAAATAAATTCTTTTCAGAGAAGGCAATGCGACGTTTTTAAGATAAATTTGACTCATTACTAAAGAAATCCATTACATTGATGTAATAACAAGTCCCTTCGGATGTACGCATGCTTTGAAACGTACGTATTAGGTAATGTCAAAAGCGAAAAATAAGATAATTTTATTAATGTGATAAAACGTTAATGTTAAAAGTATTTTCCAGACTTTTAAGGACATCGCACTAAACAAAATAAAGACAAATATTTCCTCGGTCTTCGAGACTGGCGCCTTTTGGGATTCATTGCTTTCAGGCGTTTGCCAAAGCAAATAATTTATGGTGATTTTTTCGTAACAAGAAAAGAAACACAATATTTTGCCGGACTTGATCTGAAATCTCAAGCTTAACAGATTTCACGCGAGATAAATTGTTATAACAACTGTTTGGATACTTAAGCTAGGTATATAAACACCGATAAATTTATTAGAATTACGAGAGCGATGCTAACAACATATTTGGGAGGTTTATTTTCGAATTTATCTATATTATTGAGGAAAATGTAGGAAAAATAGACACAAAAATAAAATTATACCAGTTCACCTTCAGTTCAGCTTCTATCGACGGTTTTATTTCGAACACGAATTTTGTAACTCAATGTACGTGCTTTCCAAGATTTGAAAGTGCAGACAAGGTGTTGCACGTGTGTAAAATTATTATATTTCTCTTTTCTGCTTGAAGTTTCAGAGAGCTAAAAACTCTTTTCTCGCAAAGCCCTCGTATATAATGTCGCTTTGTAATAAACGTATTTTTTTAGAAAAATTATTTTGGCTTAAATATTTTATTTAAATACACTTTAAATACTTTATTTAAATACATTGAAATAGAAAACATTGTTACAACATAAAATTATTTTTCGTTTTCAAGACAATAATCAAGGTATAATAAAAATAATTTAGCCTGTAAAATAAAAATCCTGCGTAAGCAAAAAAAAGGGTTTCTGTAGAAGAAATTTTTGATTTGGTGCAGGCGTGCTTTTACTGTTTTCTCTATTTGCAATATTAATGAGTTACCAAGATTTTAAAAAGACCCCTAAAAATTTTAACATGATTGCAAAACATTTTGGCTAATGAACTTAACGGCGAGATCAATTTCTCAGAGTAATTTTATTGAAATCTAACATGAGATAAATATATTTACAAAAATAGAGACGAATAAAACTGAAAGAATATCTAAGTATAAATATTATAAATGAATAAGTTTATATTTGGGATATACAAAACGATTTCTGTAGACAATACACGTACATACATATATATTTGATCGATCGATTGAAAATCGATCCATATTATGAATATGAGCATGAACACAATAAATGAGGAAGATATTACGAAGTGTAAAGATTTTTAATAAGTCCAGAGAAATAAAGAAACTGTGGTGTAAAACTGTGGTGAGCCTGAGCCGTCGCGATTCTAGCCGCATGCATCGAGCGATAGCCACCAGAGGCTCGATGCAGTTAACCAGATCCCGGTTGCCGATGGTACATCCACTCTGTCGCCGACCGTCGTAGCATTCGCAAGTAATATTTCTGTACTCAACGCCATATCTGTAAACTGTTGCGATAAAATCTACAGTTAATCGTGAGTATAATATACGCCCTGTGTCCATCTACTGATTCTGTCTATGTTAAATCATCTCACACATATCGCGCGCCACTTACGCAATATACATCACATGCTAATACAAGAAAATGCCTTTGGAAGGATGGGAATTTTATCCCAAAACACCATTACACACACTAACCCGCCAAAGAACAAAAAAAATGTAAATTTAAAAGTAAGCTATAAATTAATGAATATACCTAACGTTTATATGTACCTGAGTGTATATTCATATTTTATATTGAAGAACACATTCTTATTGTAAAGTTGCATTTTTTCAGAACAAAGTTCTGTGAAATTTAAACCAATTTAATTAATCAATTAGAAAGACATACAGAAAAAACAAATCCACGAAAAAATATTTGGCTGTATCCCGGTAGCAGCCGGGATAAAAATAAATTATTTGATTAATTAATTTATTTTTATATTCATTTTAACGTATGTACTGTTTTATGTTGATAAATATATAAGATACCCTCTGTAATATATTGGTAGTATTAATATCGAGATCTAACTTGAAAACCCTTTTTTCTCATCTTTCAAAGAACTGCCTCGCGCGTCATACGTTGATATAATATTTATGTATTTATATTCAATATGTGTTCAAGCACTTTATAAACACACTCCACAAAGGTAAGTCGAGTGTTTATCCCCTTATTCCCTAGACAAAGTCATCTCGGCTGAGATAAGCGTGTTATCAGATATTTACTGTGTGCTCCACAGAAGCGGGCAACAATTTGTTGAATTGAAAGAAATGCGAAGGAAAACTTACTATCCTATTGTTCCCCTGTATTTATCTAGAATCAATCATCTTTATCCGGTGAGGTCTCTGAGGATACAGAAAATAAATTATTCCAGAGATATTTAATATTATTACTTTTCTGCGATTATAAAAGTAAATACTAAGTTACTATCATATTTCACAACCTACGTACATTTTATACGGAGTGTCTCATAGCTAGTTGCAAAAACATCGGATATTTTTAATGCAATTTTAAATAGAGAAAATTCTTTGCACATTGGCGGCGTCAGCAGTTATGGAGAAAAGTGACATCAAGTTTAAAAAAAAAATTTCAATATTTTTGACTAAAATTTCGGAAATCTCCTTATTTTAATCCATAACACAGTTTAACAATTAATTTTGTTTCTCCGTATCATATCTATAAAATAGTATATTTAACAATCTCAAAATATGTATGCGTCATATTATATGTGATGGCTTCTTACCAGAGTAAAGAGTATGCCCCGGAAAGAGTATGAACAGGAGGTCAGAATAACCAATGGCCTTCCGTTGACACCTTCCGGAAAAATAAATAATGCGCCGGCATCAAAACATGCAGAACGGATATCCGCTATTTGGAAAAAATTCAGAATCAATAGTGGTTCTAGGCACCAACAATTTAAAAAATTCTATGCTAAAAATGCTTAGAAAAATCCAAAATTAATAGCGCAGTATCAATACAGAAGACAATATGATGTAGAATAATTCAATCAACAATTCAGAAAGAGATTCAGAAAAGCGTGATTCCGAAAAATTAGAAAACAAAGTTATAGTTTCAGATTTTGATGATTAAATATGCAAAATAGCCTTCATTTTTGAAAAAATTATTTATTTTATATTTTTATTATAAAGTACTAATTCACTTTTATTTTCTAACTTAGAAAAAAAAGTAACCCATAAAAACCAAGTTTTTATTATACTCCCTTTATTTGTAAAATATAACATCAATTAAAGACGAATTAAAACATATAACATAACACTAAACTTACAGTAATTTAATATATTTCTAAAATGTCAGATGTTTTGAGCTTTGATAATATATCATGCTTTGAAGATTAAATTCTAAAAACATTTGTCAGTCAATTTAGATTTTCGACATTCGTAGTGAAGTACCTATTATGTATACCGACGGAGTAATTCAAATTTAGAAAATATTCCGCGACGTTATCGGGCCGCCGTTGCTAATCAAAATTTTCTTACGATTCCAATTTGAAAAAATCAATTTCTATAATTTCTAAAAATCTTCTAAAAATCCGAAATAATACTATAATTATTTTTTTTTTAACGAAAATTTGATAGATCTTCTTGATAGATCGTCGCCACGATTCTACTTGCCAAGTTTCAACTCGATTGGATCACGGGAAAAGGGTTAAAAATCGATCCAAAGTTTTTTTTTATGGCAAGCCGGTAAGCAAGTAAGCAAGCAAGCAGATGCCACGAGTTAATATAAAGGGAGTAATAACGTTGCTTCTTATAATAAATGTGGCAGGAAATTATCTTCATGTGATCGGTGCCGTTCAGTCGAAACATTAAAAATAAATAAAATAAAAAAATAAAAAAATAAGTCAAATATTTCGATTTATAAATTATATGTCCCTTTATTAAGGGACATTTCCTTGTGATAGGGCTATTTCCCTATCACAATTATTCAAATATTCGTTAGATTTTCGCTATTTTTCAAAATATTTGTTAACGTACCTATAACTAATGCTTTAATGTACGGAATGCTCGCGCCTGCACGCAATATAAATATCATCAACAACCCTGATTTCAAATTTCCATCTGTCTATCCGTAACTTGCTGGAATAAGGCTCGAATTACAACAACAAAACTGATGACGACTAGCCGCTAATGTGGCCCGGGCGCCGCAGTGCGACACATCAATCAGCGCACCGCTCAGGTATACGCAATGGTCGTTATTAATCATTATTGTGTTCCGTGAGATTTCACTGGTTTACGGGTAGTCTTTATAATAAATCAGTAATAATAAAAAAAATACTCCTTAATCTTTACGTCCAACATTATTTTTTTCATTTATCGTGGACGTAACAATTTCAAATATTCAAACCGCGCACAACGCGGATATATTACATAGATATAACGGTAACACAATGGATCAATAAGTTTAAGTACTGAATACATATAGATAAATAATGTTAACATCGGAATATAGAAACACGCCTCGGCGTGGGTTAACCTTTATAAAAGAACCTTGTGTTCCACCCTCAGCTGATTTTCGCTTACGTGGAATATGTCAATATCCGAAGCGAAGCGATACATCTATTATAGTGCCTTAGAACACGGTCTCCAAGCAGGAGAGGCGAAATAATGTTCTGCTTTTTGTCAATTTATTGTTCCTAGAATGTATGTAGTTTTATTTTTTAACATACAGATTCTCAAAGATGGTTAATAATCAATACATTATTTTTTAAATTAAATAAATAATACATGAATCGATGCAATATACGCGAAAGGTAAATATGAATTTATTGAAGAAATAAAAAGGTTTTGTAAAAAATGATATTGCAAAATAAAGCCGACTTTCACAAATTCGCAAAAAGAATTATTTATTTACATATTTACAAAGAAATTTTCAAACAATACTAAATGCCTTCGCTATGAAAATAGGTGCAACTTGGTGGCCTCCTAGAATGAGGTCCCTCCCCCCCTCAATAAATACAAAATAAACAAAATTTTAATTAATATATTTCAGAAACATATTTATGTTTTTGTTCGTGTGAACTCGGTATTAATACTAGTATGTAAGAGTTCCAGTCGATCCTTAATATATCGAATGAAATGTACGCATTGTTATAAATTGAGTAATATCTTTACTAATGTATTAATTTTAGTTGAATATTAATTTATTTTGCAAACTGTGTAGTTTTTAAAGGAAGTTAAACAAGGAAAAAGCAGAATTCGTGAAACATTTGTGTTACTGTTAGCTGAATCTTATTGCATTGCATTATAGTACGAGCATTTTAGATATTTCTCCTTCAGTGGACGTTTTCAAAGCCTCGATAAAACCTCCCTCGTCATCCTGTTAGTGGGAATCAAAAGAATATGATATGCATTCGACAATGCTGTACACGTAATATTTTATAATATTACTTATTACTTACGAATGTAAGGAAACATAATAGAATTTATTTTAGTTAACTTTATTCTCTATCATGGTTTGAATATTTTTCAGAATTGATGTAAATTATTGTCATAATTAAAAAAGTATAATCGAAATATCTATTATGTGAACTGAATTATGAGGGGATACAAAAGCATTTTCTTACCCAACCCACTGTCATCTTCAGTATTCATTTTCAATTTTACGTCCTAATTCAACAATCCGTCCAAATCGTTTCCTGGTCAAATTTTTCATTTTCCGATCTAGGACAGTTGATCTTGTCAAACTGATAGTTTAGAGTGTTTTGTCAACGTTTTATATTAACGTTCTTCCCCCTCCCTACAAAAATAAAAGAAAAGTGATCTTTTTTAATTTTTGATTTAATCGGTTTTGGTTTTCCATTAATATTTCAAACATTAAGAACGAAACAAATTCTTTGACCAGGCTGTTCATGGACGATAAAGCCTCGAGTTTCTATGAAGGAAATTGAAGTTAGGCTTTTTTATTAAAATAGGATTAATGCTGATGTTATATATTTTCTGCAACTTAAAATAATCGTTAAAGCTGTAAAAAGTTATCATTATAGATTTTTTAAATTCGTTTTGCAGATAATCTTTTATAATTATTAAACTCAGATTACTGAATTTCTATGAGAAAACTAATATTAAAACTCAAACTCCACTTTAAAATACTAAAGAGGAATTATAACCAGTGTCGAAAAATCTATGTACAATTTAAGACAAATTTCAACCACTGGTGGCGGTAGTAAAAACACAACTTACATATTCAACAAGGTTTGCAGATTAAACATAAATACTGCTTACAAAATTTGATAGATGTGATGTGATACCTAAAATGGGTGGAATTGGTGAACGGTTCATTGTATAAAGTGATCACTTAAGCCAGCCGTACGATAGGTCGTAGGCCTATGAACACCTAAAAAAAGACTTCCATACCTACTTCCCATATTAAAAAAAGCTTTGTCTCTATGAAACATCTAAAGTATATCTTGATTAATGACGTCCCTCTGCGGACAAAATCCATTAATTGTGTTCTCAGAACATATATATTAAAATATTGTTAGAAAAATTTAAGTTAAATGACTTGGAAGCGATTAAGTTCCATTGTCGAACTGGCGATTCGCCGTTATTCCCGTATTCATACAGCAAAACATATGCGCACGTAGCACCCTCGTACCAGCGGGTCTGCCCGCAATTTTCCCGTACCCCACAACAAAAGTGTAGTCGAGCCGTAGCCCTCCGCACAAATAGCTCACCGACCGCAGACCTTTGAAGGCTTTGCAACATCACCCACACGCTGGCGGGCCTGCCAGGTAACCTTTGCCGCGCCCAACTATCCGGGCTCACTTTAAAACATTGCAGACAGCTTTCACAATCGTTCGGGCTTTTGATCGGGACATGTAAAGTGTTTTTGATGTTATAAGGATTAACAAACGCTTTTGAATCACTCTTTATTACTTTTATTTTAAATATTTTTTCATAATTTTCTTCGATTGATTGATTATATACCGGCCAGCGCTTGAAGAAAAAGCGACCGGTTTTCGAATTACATTATTTCATAAAACCCGATTTTACCCGGTTCACGAAGCTTACATAAATTTTACATTAAAATATCAAATTACATAAGTTTTTTTATAAAATTTAATATAAAAATTAAACTTTAAATTTAATAAAACGAAATATTATTAAGTGATTTATTTAACAACAAATTAACTTAGTTAATTTGTAGTTAAATAAATAGTTTAGAAATAACGTTCTTTCATCAGGGTATACTTAATACTAAATAAACTTTACAAACCTACGTCGAGTGTCAAGTGTCAAAATAGTGGTGAAAAAGAGGGGGGGTGAGAAAAAATCAGGTGATAGGTTGAAAGAAAACATTTTCAAAATAGGACTGTACGTTAGATTTTTTTGATATTCATGATACATTCATTAATATTTATGGATTTCTTAATTTCTAGGGCTTCCAAATTAAGATAAATTATAGAAAACTCACAGAGACGCAACTATTTACTTGAGAAACATGTATGAAAGTCTTTTGTATGACAGCCCAGGGCTTACAAGCTGTACGAGCTGGCTTCAGTGATTACTCGACACAATGCACAGTTCACCAATTCTTCCACACATCTATTTTTTGAAGTTATATACAGACTTTGAAGTCATTGTTACAGATATTAGTACATTGTTGATTGAACATTTTCGACTCATAATTTAGGCAGGAATCTACCTGATATTCTTCTGAATTATTCAATATAATAGCCAAAATTAAAGTGGTGATAAACTAATTTAAATTGTTAAATTATATTCATAATGAATAACCACAAAGTAATAGCAAAATACAATAGTATAATTTATTTAACTTTAGATAAAATTTATTGAAAATCAAAAAATGTACTCAACTAATAAACTAAGCGCGGTTAGTATCTACACCTGTAAAACTCAATATCTGTCTGTTTGTTCTCTGTACAAATCTACACCAATTGTCCGATCTGACCCCCAATTTGTATACTTATTCTTTAGAACCCGGCGGGAAGCATAGTTGACTTTACAGGTATGAGGGTATGGGGAAAGCCTATAAGGTCCCCATCTCGTTCGCACTCTGAGGCTGCAAACAGTGCGTCTAGGGTATATATCGGATTTGTACTTACTTTTGGCAGCTCCTCTGGCTCAGGACTGCGGGAGCCGTTGCGGGTAGCTAACTTCTACGGAATGAAGCACTCTTGTGTCATATGTACAATTTACAAGGAGTTTATTCAAGATAGTTACAAAGGTAAGTTGGATGATGCTAATATATGGTTAGTTAAAGAGGTTGCTGTAAACGCGGACTCGATTGAGGTTAGTATATATCTGTACGCGCGGGTCTAAACGTCGATCGTGTAACAATTCGAAAAGTCGCGACGCGTTACCCGGGTCTAGCGGTGTTAGCGGTCGAGCAGGCGGAACGGGAGTGGTGGTCTTGCCGCCCGCCGCCTGTAGGTCCGTTGGTCCCCCTGAACGCCAGATGCCGCCCGTGTGGTGGGATCCGCCACAAGGATATGAACAGCTAGTTTTAAAGCTTGATGGTGTAGAGTTCACGACGCTCGCGTAGTGATCTGATCGTCGGTGATTCGAGCCACATTCCAGGACACCAGCAAGTTAGTCCTATTTTCACAGCACATGCTTAGTTTGAGAATAGTAAGAATATTGATGCGACACGTATTCCGTGTTTGCATATCTATTAAAAAAAATCTTGAATATTAAATATTATATATAACCTAATCCTTTTTGCAAATACTTTTTAGATTCTTTTTCACATTATTTCAACTCCCATTCATTTATTTTTTGTTATTGTTAATTTAACGAATTACTTCGAATTTTAATTATTACTTAGAAAAATGATATTTTTGTGAAGGGGCCGTGGGCCCCGAAATGTTGATAATTCAACAAATTGTGTTTTTTTACAAAGAGCTTTCTTTTTATAAATATAAAATTAATTGTTGAACTATAGTAGACAAGAAGCTCTAAAAATAAGGTGTTTCAAGCGGTTAACTATAGGGCTTGAGAGATATGAGAGGATAGCTTCCTTATTCATAAAAATCATGCACGTTTAAACTTTACGTGGAATGCAGAAACTATATAGTAGTAAGATGAATAAAATCTGATTTGTGTAAGGCTATCATTATTCATTTAGTATCTATCTATATATCTTGACTTGCAACTGCATTTAATATAATGCTGAACCCACCACAGCCAGAAATGCGCTTATGAACTGACCGTCAGTTCCCCTATTAATGGGAAATGGGGTTAGCTTCATACCTCTGTTTCGGGGGAACATATCGCTACAGATAATCGCTCGTTAGATCGCTGATATTTTCAACCAACTGCACTAGTAGGGCGGGATGATTCTAGTGGGATTGCGTAAAATGTGTAATTTAATGATATATTTCATCTAATAAATAATATCATTTTTCTTTATTAAAAATAAAAAATACTCACAATATTTATATGAAATTTTCACAAATACGCTCATTTTGTATTATAGTCAAACTTCAAACAACTCTTTTATAAATTATTTTTTTATAGATGTTTTAGTTTTAAGGCAGTTTTAGGATCGTAGGAACGTCGATATTATAAACAAGCATTCTAATTTAACTAGAGAAACTTGGAATTTCATATAAAATTAGTGAAACGTTTAATCGTACGAATAAGGACGCGCTATTGTAAGATTACGTAAAATACGCTTACCATAAGCCAAATTCTCAATACTTGTCTACGCTTAGGACAGTTGCGTGTCAAATGATCAACTTCGTTGACTTTGGAACCCACGCATTATTTTCTTGAGAGGTAATTCCATATCACGTAAAAAATTTAATTTTATTTTCAATAATGTTTCGAATTTCTCAAACAAATAAATTGATTGATTTTTTGCATGTCACCTGATAGACTTCATTGGCCTTAGAACCCACGCATTTTTAGATGATTATTTTACATCTCGTATTGATATTTTTTTGTTATTTTTTGTTATTTTGAACAATGCTTCAAATTTCTCAACCATAAGAAATGTAGAAATGTTCTTAGGTTTTCACGGCCGTTCAGAAAGAGAGGTCACATATATGTCACAGAAAACTATACACAGAAGATAAAAAATGTATATTTCACTTATTTTTAAGTTTTTTTAATTACGTTTTTATATCGCAATATGACTATCTTTCAGGATAATCTGTATTTAAAAAATAAAATAAATGGAGGAGAATTTTTTCGTAGACTAGGAATATGCAGGTAGGTACCTATGCATTTTTATATTAATGGCTTTGCGAGATTGCTACATATCTTGTGCTGAAATAGATTTAGATAAAAAATTACTTGATCATAAATATATCTAAGGATAAAATAATTCTCGTTTACCATATTATAACTACATTTTATTTGAAGGTGTCTCTCCTAGCATCAAAATTCATGCAAATCACTCCGTACAATGAAATTTCAGACACCCTCACTGTTTATCCTTTGGCGTCGTGTCACAGGATTTGAAACGTAGGCATCCCTCGACCACGTGACACTCCCATGCCCACTGTCCGTCCGGAGAAACGTCTGCTAACATGTTCTAATTTACAGCATCTCTACACTATCACATTTTGTGTTTCAGCCTTTGTGTCCCGACACGTGAATTTCATCCCACACAGGTATGATGTAATCATATTTGTAATTACAGAATTTCTATATCCCACATCACTAAATTTGTAATTACAGAATTTATATATCCCACATTGCCTTTGTGATATATGTATGAAAATACATACTCTTACAGTACAGTAGGTAATGAGAAAGCTTCGAAAACAATTGAAATTTACAATTTAACTAACTAACTACAGTAAGATCACATTTAAAGAAATTTCTTTGTGCACACAGATATACTCCGACGCTGTTGCTGGAAGCACATCTGAAACTCAACATTTATGATTTCTTTAAATGAATATGGAACCAATGGCACCGGAATACTAAAACTATTCGAAACCAAAACTGGTCTACATAAAGTGCAGCACGAGTTTTTGGATTCATTTTTGCGCGGAGAGTTTTTGGAATCATTTTGGCGAGAATTTTTCCCAATTCCATTTTTTTTTTGTTTTTTTTTAACAGGCGAATAGATTGGGATATAGAACTAAAATTACCCTAGCTCTTAATCTTAATAAGTGATTCTCTATATATCAATATGGTATGAAATATCATAATATATACATAATTTATTTACAAACTCTATTATACAACACATTTTGCAAGAATTGAAAGACAACTGCTAAAGTTTCTACGTATTTAGTCCTTCAAAAGAAAAATCTTCCCAGCAGCGAGGATTGTCTTGCTTTTTAAAACGCACAAACTATTGTTCCGACGGAAAATATCCGATCTAGCAATACTTCACAAGATATCTACTAGAATCGATTGATTTTTTAGTTTAAGCAGACATAAATTTGAATGTTGAAGACTCACAAGAAACTCGGAAGTTCTCTAGAATAAGTCTTAGTTATTTTTACCCCAACACAAGAATGTTTCATACATAGAATAAATATGTATTATGCTTTCATAGATGGTGATATTTTTGCAGATAACCCATCATCGTTTTGTTTCGATTGCTTGATGGGCATTTGCACTGTACATGCCTAATCGCTGTGCAGGACATGTGTCAATGCATACGTGATCACATTGCATTGATTCATTAATATATACAAAATATCCCTGCTGATATAGAAGACACTTGCAATTGGAATATTGCGTTGAATTAAAATATATAATGTGTTATTTTTTATGTATTTTTCTCCCAGTTTTCTGTTAGCGTCTCATTAAAGTTAAAATAAAATATGAAAACGCTTATCGATTCATATTAATTTCTTTCACAATCATTTACACTTAATCTTCGATCAGTTTTTACAAGTTTCACTCACAAAACCATTTTTTTTATATTGTTTTATATTGTTTATATTGTCATCTGTCTGTGCTCTTTATTCATCTTTTCCATAGTTCTGCATTCAAAAATGGTTTGTCAAAAATCATTTCACACTATTGTCAAATCAAATATCACACGTACGAAATATTTTTATTTCATTTTTTGATATTTTTATTTGTATCGGATATCTTCATTAGTACTTTAATCTCTAAATATAGCTTTAAAAGACCAAATCAACCTTCCATTCACTTACTCGTCTAGACTTGCTGGCGCTTGCAATCATCAAATAGTGAAATACTTAAATTTTACTGTACAACTCTGGAACATAACACAATACTAAATACTACTCGTATCTTTCCGCAAAAAGAGCAAATAAATATTTTACTATTACTCTGTGTATTTCAGACATATTCGTATATTAAAACCCTCCAGCTATATAATCTTTTTATTTTTATCTTATAGCATTTTGCATTGTCATGAGAAATGCATTTTTCGCAATTTCTTATTACTGTATACGAGTATTTAGTATTTACATGTCAAATGAAATTATTTCGTTTTTCACTTTCGTATTCATATCTTTATTAATTTTAGAAAATTTTCTATACATTTTTTTTAGATCTTGTATATCTAATTTAGCAGGAATGTGCAGTGAATACATTGCTGTATAACTTTTATATAAATATATAGGTATGTTGAAAAGAAAACGAAACAAAAACTATATTAATATAAATAAATTATATTCATATTCTTATCACCATTATTATGATACTAGCGTATACCAATGAAAAATCACGGGACATAAAAATTGCAGAATTTTGAACCTGAAAATTCATGAATAGAAAATCACTTGTTTTTTTGCTTAAACCTTAAACCAAATATTAATAAAATAATATCTAATATCAAAATTTCAATTCCATGTAATTTGGTGAGTGACCCTTGCCTGAGTCGCGCTTTGATTGCCTGATACTCTAATTATCTAAATCAAACAAAAAAGTCATTATATTTAGATAAATTATACAGATTTTAATATAAGTACCATAATATTCAGTCGGATAAAAATTAGATTTCGATTTTTTTTCCAAAATATATGTTTTCGTAAAAGTCATACTGCAATGTAGGTACCTACTTACTGCACGCGCCTGCAATTCCATATTTATTATAAAATACGACGTACGTAACGACTCCCTAGTGGCAAACCTGTTTCTCTTCAAAACATACTTTTAAAATTATTTAAGATTTGAAAAAATATGTTCTTCTTACCGACACGTATTTCCAAAACTATTTTTGTGTCATGGCAATTAAAAAACAGTTACGTATCAATATTACACAAAAAAGTATACAAATATTACACCAGACCATCAAGTTTTCACGGACATTATATGTTCATATTGCACCCTTAGTACAACACCACCATAAACTGAAAAATTCCGGCTTTGACCTATGAATGCCAAACAGATTTATGAGAAAGTAATTATTTGTAAATTATATTAATTATTTTTGTATTGCAATAACAAATATTTTCAAAATACCTGAAACAACAGTCCCACAATTTACAGATGGTTATAAATCGTACTTTCAAAAAGCATGTATTTTGTATGCACATTCAAGGTGGTTTGGTTCGGTTAAGTTTTAATTAATGTTGAGACAGAAATAAAAGTTAAAACTTCAAATGCGATTTACTCAGAACGTAACATTTTATATTGTGGCTGTCTTGTTCTAAGGGAGTGTTATTTCTTTTTAATAATGTACTAGCTGTAAACAATCAAATGACGATACTTTTATACGCCAGTTCCTAAAGAATAAGTATTTACTAATTTATAGCCGACACCCATGAAATAGTAATAACTTTTATCAAAATATTTTAACATTTTTTATATTTCGCCTGCATCCTGGCGATTAGGCGTAAAATGAAATAGTTCGTGTCTTTGCTGAGTCCTATATTTACTGTAATTTTGACGGGTAATGCAAGCTCGGCGATAGCAACATCGCTATCGTTGCCGCTTTCGGGTTTCCTGGCCCGTGGTTCATGCCCCATTTCCGGCCGTTTAATTTGGTTTCTTAGACAATGTAATTATTATGTAACGTATTAAGTATTAAATTACGTTCTATTATGTTACTTGTTAATGTGTATGAAGATAACGAAACATTTTAAACATTATTACATATACTATACGTGTAGTACATGTAATAATGTTTAAAAAATTAATATTTTAAATCAAACTCTTGTCTTTCTAATATTTTTATTTGCAGCGGATAGAATATGGTTTAAATACCAACATTAATGTTAGGTTTAAGTGACAGCAGTAATGATAGGCTTAAGTGATAGCAGTAATAATAGAATCAAGTGACAACAATAATGATAAGCTTAAGATAGACCGACGCCTTCAAACTGTAGAAGGACATAAAGTTTTCCGCGGAAAGCCTCCATTCTTGTACATTCCCAGAGATTGTCAATTTTTCCAGGTTTGGAGAAATATTCAAATTTATAGGAGATATTTCTATTTAAGGAATTAAAAACATGTAGATACATAGTACCCAAACAGTAATTTGACAGCCATTTGCCTCATTGCAATGAAGACATAAATTGGTAACATAATTAATGCTCGTAACATGCAACATCACTTTCAGGAGTAAGCCCTAGAAATACGTACATCACTTTCGAGAGCAAATTGAGCGTAGCTTTTGTTGTACTGATCTCATTGGCTCGGTTTTGCTCAACTGTCACAGAATTGGCTGTGATTTCGTTTTGTACGCTACATTCTCCACTAGTGCGTTCTGTTCAACTCAGCATCACTTTACCGCCACCCTGTTTGAAGGCTGGAATAACTCAAAGTATTATGAAGACATATACGAGATCCAAGTATTTTGGGTTAACGCTCCCTTTCTTTTATAGACATAGCTACTCCATGCACGTTGACCATGTAAATTTCGCTTTGCTCTCCTTCTAATTTATCAATTATTGTTGTTATTACTTCCAGTAAAATTACAAATTTTTAATGAAAACACATTTTATTCTGAAGATTTTGAAAATAAATAAGATTGATCTACCTACATATTTATCTAAACTAGGATATCTATATATCTAAATATATATCTAAATATCTCTTCTATAAGAAAAATTTTGCCTCATTATAAATTTTTCTGGAATATTCTGCCGTGTCTGACCTCTCTGGCCGACGTTTCGGATCCCATTGCAGGGTCCATATCAGGGCTGATTTCTTACTTTCTTTTCTGGCTATGAATTTTGGAGATTGTAAATTTGGAGTAAAACTGAGTCTATTACATCAAATAAATATTATTCATATATATATAAGAAAATAAATATTTTTGGGTGATTAAGAAATAATAAATATTTCCCTGTGCTTTCTGGTACAATAAGACATAACATATATATTCAATTCTATATATATATTTTTTTTTTAAACAGAGATGCGAACACGGAATACATGTCGCATCAATATTCTTACTATTTTCAAACTAAGCTAAACGCTTGTGCTATGAAAATAGGACTAACTTGCTAGTCTGGAGTGAAGTTCGAACCCGCGACCTTCGGATCACGAGGCGAGTGTCCTAACCACAAGACCAACAAGCTACTCGCACTAGAATATGGAGAATGCTAATTGCACTAGAATATGGAGAATGCTAATTGCACTAGAATATGGAGAAAGAAAATGAAGAGACTATGCAATTGACACAGTACAGGACAGAAAGCGGTAGAGTTGTCCAAGCGATAGGCCCCCGACTCTTTAATGATAAAAGGGATGAAGAAAAAGACGAATATGATTATATTTATATTCAATTAATATATTATAGATATCTCACAGAGACGAAATTATATTTTTATGGGAAAGTAGGTACAGAAGTCTTTGGGTGTACACAGGGCTTACGACCTATTGTACGGCTGGCTTAAGTGAACACTTTACACAATTTAACGATCGCCATTTCCACCCATGATACCATGTCTACTAAATTTTGTAAGTTGTATATATTTAAATTATACGGCATGCTTCGTATATGTGTTGCAACAATCTTCAGCGCGGCCGGCAACCAAAGCTTTTTCATTCCTCTTAAATGACCACAAAATCAATAATATATTGATTGATTAATGATTTCCCTTTGACAAAAATCCAGTACTGTTCTGAAAAATTTTGACATACTCAAAATATATTTATATTATTTAAATTTCATTACCATTATACAGTATTCTTTTCGTTTAGTAAACCATGGAATACGATAATGCTGTTCTACATCCAAGAGAATTTTCTTTATCCTCAAAGGACACACATGGGATCTTGACTTTGCTGAGTCATTCGAAAAGGGAATAAGTATAATATTAATGAAAATAGTGCGCTAATATATTCCATCACATCACGTCTTCTCCCCATTTCGTATTAGTACGCATTTTATATATTTTGTTGTATCTCTGTTTACGTCTTCAACCTGACATACTTTAAATCATATCAAGAACAAACAATTAAAAAAAAATGATTCGCTTTTATGAGTTTGCTTTATTTGAATTATTTTAGCAATAAATTAAGTAAAAACCAACCAGTGGACTAAATATTTTTTCTATGAATGATTCTTAATTCAATTTAGACGCCAAAATAATATTGTTTGGATTTTCTTTCTTTTCTCCATTATACCTATTATTTCTCAAAAAATATCAAAAAATAATGTTGAAAATAATTAAATATTACATTGTCACAATAAATACACAAATGCTGGAAATTTCAGAGCTTTAGCTAGACGGGAAGTTGTTGACATTTCGATTATTAAATTTGGAGACAAATAAACCGAAAAATGATGCTAAATAAAAGCGTTTAATAATAATATGGCGTAAAGTAAGTAAGTCAAATTTTCAAACTATGAGATTATTTATAAAAAAACAACCAGCTTCGGAAAAATCCATTTCATTCATCCGGGTAAAAAATAATCCTGAATACAAAATTATAATAATCTGCGATAAATATATGCATTGAGCTGTTTAATAATCTGAATGTTTACAAATATTATAAAAATTTTAACAAAAAAAAATAAAAACAAAATAAAAAAACAGGTTTAGCTTTTGAAGAAAATATTGGAAAAATACAATAACTGTGAAATGAGGTAGGTTTAATCTACTGGAAAAGAATGAAAATCATATCTTCTCGTATATTCAGGGAAAACACAACAGGCCATTACATACAAAAAATAAACAACCAGAAGAAATCATCCATAGGAATGTTCTCTTATATTTTAGCAGAAAAATGTTATTGAAAGAAGATGCACTTACATTTTTCTTAAATTGTGAGAGACCGCGTTTCATTACCCGCCACCAGGATAAAAAAGTTATTGGCGATGAAACGTTTGGCCATTTCGCTCGTAGTCACTGCATCGGACATGCATGTGTTCAGCGATAGTGATGATATGTAAGAGGTGTAATGTCACATCCCAAACAAAATTTCGTTTCGTTTGTTTGTTTTCGGTGACTTACTTTACCTGTATGCATCATAAATCCTAACGAATTTCTATATGGTAGAATACATGTAGGTATTTAACCTACTATGCATAGATGTTGATTAAGTAGTGACGATTATTATTTAATATATCAATTTTTTTAAATGAATGTTGTACATTCTTAAATATATTATATACAATATATTAATACCCCATCTCTCATGTTGCGCTCTATAACTGGATGTACTTGAAATCTAACCAAAATATAACTCAACTGATTTCAAAACCAAAATAAGTTGTTTCTTTTTTAATAAAGAAACATGTCGTATCAATATTCTTACTATTTTCAAATTATCCTTAAGGCTAATACTTTAAAAATAGGACTAACTTGCTGGTGTTTTGGAATGGAATTCAAAACACCGACCAATGGATCACAAGGCGAAAGTTTTAACCATTACACAAACAAGCAACTCAATTTTGAAAATCTTTGTGTTGACACTCTGTTGGTTTTGTGACGAGGACGTCCAGTTCTCTCTCCATCTCTTTGGTGGTCTCCCTGGTGGTCGGTTTCCCTCTGGAATCCCGCGCATAACGGCTCTGGCGAGTCTCGTCCGCTCCATTCTCTCGACATGGGCCCTCCAGAAACGCCGTCCCTGCCTGCTCCATCTTGCAATGGTTCTGCGGATTTCCGCATTGGGTACTCTGTCTCTGAGGGTCTCGTCCACAATGGGTCATAGAGTCTTCATCTCGGTAGTTTTGAGGAGTCATGATACAGGTCTTATGCATGATTTATATATTCTGACTTTGCTTATGAATATGCTTATTGGCTCACACAGTGTCTCTTAAGCTTCCAAAGCATCAAGGGAAAATCTTCCTTTACATAATTTAAAAAGTTCTCATGTATTCATAATCTTCTTTGTAGAGCTATCTTAGGTCTGTTGACAGAACTCTTAATTAAAATAATTAATAAATAAAATTGATTGAGATAATAAAAATGTATTGAATGTTAAAATATTTATTAAATATTAAGTTTTCTTAGTTTCGTGATAACGAGTAATTTACTATCATCACCACTAAATTATATTTATATGATTCAAACCGAATTATGTATGACTGACATTTAACACCATACTCGGAAAAATCTTAGAAGGTATCTATGTGAGATTATAGCGCTTTCTGACTTTTGAATTCCACCGCATATTCTTTTTCTTCTATCATGTGTTAATAAAATACTAGTTTTATTCATAATAAGATGTACACACTACTCGAACAGAATATAGAATACTCTGCATTTAGGTACATTTGGATGATTATTATTGAAATTCCTGTCAATCTGACATGTCGGTCGGTGCAATGTCGAGGTAGTTGCTGCCTCCACCCTCTGAGGGCAGCGGCAGTGTGACGCGAGGGGTTGGAGAAGCTCGTTATATCGGGCACAAGTGTTCTCTGTCACGGAATGTCCTAGTTTTACATCTAATTATACTAATTGCTCGATAAACAAGCCCTTGAGAAGCAGTTTGAGCGTGTAATTTAACTACGCCCTTTTATGAATAGTGCACTACACCTAGCGGTGTTAAAAAGTAATTAATTTGTTTCCACGTAGTAAATTCACCGTAAAACTTAATTAAATTCCAAGGCTTTACATATTAGAAATAAAACTCTTCATTTTCGTATTATGGATTTATATTGTACGAGAGTAAATCAACATCTATTTAAATCTTTCGTTCTTCAATTTATTTACATAAAGTATACGTAATTTTTCCACATGGTGACCTCTCCTGTTGATTGGTCCAGTGGTCCACAAGTTTGGGTATTTCTTCCAAGAAGAAGATTTTCGGTTGGTTATGAAGCCATTTTTGCACCAATTCTTGCATATCTGAGTTTGTGTCAGACCTTACGGAAAGCAAGCTCATTGAGGATGATTTTTTGGACAGAATCATTAAAAATGTTCAAAGAAGAAGCTACCACAATGCGCTACTACGCAACCCGACAAATTCTCTATAACCTTCTCTGGTCGAGCTTGACGGGCATTTTGCTTCCTTAAAAATGTCCTTAGGTTTTCACGGCCGTTCAGAATCTTCTGTGTATAGTTTTCTGGGATATTCTGCCGTATATATGTGACCTCTCTGGTCTGGCCAGAGATGTCACATATACACGGCAGAATATCCCAGAAAACTATCACAGAAGGTTTTGCTTCCTTTTCGTGCATCCTACTCGTCGTCCGGCCAAGCTCAAGCTTATCGTTACTCATGAATGAAATAGATGCCTCCAGCATTGCCGATTTAAATTAACAAAACATTCTCAGATTTGAACATATATTAGGTCCTTACATATGAAATTGGCGTTTAGTATGGGAGGAACATAAAGCCGATTTTTTTTTTATTATAATATATTTATTTAATCAAAGTATGTACCATTGCTATCTATGCACTTTTGCCATCTCGTAGGTAGTTCATCGATCCCTTTACTAAAAAAACCATTCGGACGGGAATCAATAAAATCTTTGAAGGCGGTTTGGACTGCCCCATCGGAGTTGAATTTTTTCCTTTGCAAGAAGTTATCCAAATTTCGAAAAAAATGGTAATCTGTTGGGGCAAGGTCCGGAGAGTACTGTGGATGCCTTAGACATTCCAATTGAAGCTCCTCTAATTTGGTAGCCGTCTGTTAATCACCTAGAGCGATTAACCAGCCTCGGTTGTTTAGCAGCTAGCTTTTCCATCATGGTTTGCAGTTGCTGACAATAGACATCTGCCGTAATCGTCTGGCCAGATTTAAGAAAGCTGTAGTGAACGACACCAGCACTAGTCCACCAAACGCTCACAAGTAACTTTTTTGGAGTCAATTTTCGCTTGGGGCATGGTTTGGCTGGTTCGGCAGGGTTCAGCCATTGCGATGAGCGCTTCCGATTATCGTACAGGATCCACTTTTCATCACAGGTAATGATTCGATTTAAAATCCCTTCATTATTGTGCCGGTTGAGTAATGCAACGCAGCAATCAACGCGCGTTTGTTGATTTGCTTCACTCAATTCGTGAGGTACCCACCTTTCAAGCCTTTTCACCTTACCAATTTGCTTCAAGTGGATTAAAACAGTTTTATCACTAACACCGCAGCCTGCAGCTAACTCGGATATGGTTTGCGATGGATTCGCTTCCACAATAGCCTTCAATTCTTCATTATCAACTTTGGTCTCCGGCCGTCCACGGGGCTTGTTCTGCAGGTC
This sequence comes from Agrypnia vestita, assembly GCA_016648135.1. NCBI lineage: Eukaryota > Metazoa > Arthropoda > Insecta > Trichoptera > Phryganeidae > Agrypnia > Agrypnia vestita. The sequence continues at coordinate 74,983 of JADDOH010005040.1, forward strand.
GAAATTTCGAGAACGAAAACGTTGGAACCAAAAACGCACTGTGTTTTCTTTTGCGGCACCGTTGCCATACACATCATTAATTCTTCGAGCCGTTTCTGCAGCACTGGTGCCACGGTGGAACTCGTACTCGTAAATAACGCGATATTTCAAGTTTTTCATTTTGTAAACTGAGTGACGCAAAGAAAAAAACAATTGAGGAAAAAACAAATGAATTATAATTTTCAAAACACAAATACATGAGTAAATAGCTGTATAAATTTGGATTTGGAATTCCTAACCAAAGAGAAGATATTTGAGATCAAATTTGCCAGTACGGCAAAACGCCAATTTCATATGTAAGGACCTAATATATTATATAAAACTTTCAAAATTTGATAATGTATGGAGTTCTTACGATGGAATTGGTGAACGTTGCATTGTGTAGAGTGATCACTTAAGCCAGCTCATACAGGTTGTAAGCCCTGGTCCATCATATGAAATGACTTATATACACATCTCTCGTATTCATAACTTCTACAATTAATCTTCTGTAATTAATCTTAATTAATCAATCATTCATCCCTCTGGGGACAAAATCCAGTAACTGTATTCTTAAAACATACCTACAGTATAAAAATATTTTTTATGTATATCGATTTTTAAATCTCCGCTCTGGCTATAAAATCATTTACAAAAACGTACATATATCTCACTTTCGTATACTGCAAAATCGCGGATTTGTTTTTATACCCCTCGTTTATACATAAATAAATTAAACAAAATGTACTGTCAAATTGCGTACTGTGCAAAATTAAGATAATTATAAAAGATAATCGCAGCGTAAGTTCATTGTTTAGATTGTAATGCGTAATATAAATATTGGATATATCTTTATCTCTGAATTGAAATTTTTAATGTAATTTAAAATGCTTATCTTCATTTATTTTACCCGAGAGTCATCAAATATTTTTTATCGGTTCAAATAAAAATTTCGAACGATCCAATTATTTTTTGGACGAACACAAAGAAAATTCCAGCGCAGAGTGTCCGACAACTGAGTAATATGAACATTCGCACAGTGTGTGAGAGTGCTCCAACTTGACACTAATGAGGTGCCAGAGACGCCGGGTGACAAGCACAAGTAAGCATTACCTGACGCTTCTGACAGTTTATCTATTAGCATCATTATATCATGCGGAAACTTTTCCATTTATCTCCTGGAAAACTCTAGTGTCGTCACGAAAAGTATGACAAGTCGTTATGTATCGTGAGGAAAAATTTGTAATTCTGATTCGAAAAAAAATCATCGATGATTGAGAGTGAATTCGCGAATGTTCCGAGTAATTAATATATTTTTAAATCTATTAATTTCACAATATATCATGATTTAATTAATTAAAAAATTATAAATAAATAATTTTTTGAAGATATGCTACGCTTTCTTTGCATATTTCTTTGCATATATTCGATTTTTGAACATCACCCATGCAGTCTCCAAATATTCAACACGTTGTTTTAAAGTTTAAAATAATGTGTTTAATATTTGGATATTAATGGAAGATTACTAGTTTTAATCGAAATAATGAATTCATGTCGAAAATGTATAGTCAACCACGCTGAAATTTTCAGTGCTCTAGGTAGTTAAGAAATTAGTGAAAAATCAATTTACAACATTCTACCACAAAAAATAAACAAAGACAGTTAAATAAAAGCATGTAACAAGCCATAGGTTGAAAACATTATTTGCATCAATCTAAACAAATGCGCATTTGTATTTAAGTATTTATTACAACTTATTTAACTGTAATTATACATTATAATTCTCAAGTGTTAAATTTATAAATATTATTTAATATATTTCATTGTGATTTTTTTAAATATATTAAAATTCAAAGGAACTTCCCCCTACATTAGACAATTGGATATTGGAAAACATTTCAGTAATAGAGTTTTGAAGTTCAGACATATCTTAGTAAAATTCATTCATAGATAATTCTTCCGTATGTAGAAAATTGTCATCATCACTCATCACTCTTGGCACTATAACCCTTGGTGGGTCTTGGCCTCCTCAATAATCTTCCTCCACTCATCTCGGTCTAGTGCCAGCTCAAATAGTATAAATTGTCAATAGTATAAAAATATATTTCTAATTTTTTCTTAGTACCTATCTTACATTAAACATAATTTTTAGTTTAACCATTGATTTGCAAGAATAATGGTGAGTTTAATTTTTTAATCTACTAAAAACATCTTATAAAACAGTATGGACACAAAATAGAATATTATGGAGATGTTTCTTAATTTTTACCACAAAACCAAAAGTTGTTAGACATTTAGTTGAGTGTGGATACCGTAATAAATAACTGGGACAAATGGACCTAAAGTTTTGTATGAACATTAAATTAGACATGGAGATGGATACAAATGTATTTCTGTCATTATTTTTCAACTTTACGGAGGGTTCCAAACTTTTAAATAAATTCTAACAACAGGGAGAGATTAGTGGATTTCAGAAGAATAAACTTCTTAAGATATTTAAAATAAATGGAAATAAATTTAAAAATAACAATTTACCTATTACGGGCATGAGAACTTGATGAATAAAAAAGTGTTAGTTAAATTAGTTTAAACAACTACCAGATTTTAGTCTACCGGTTTCGAGATATACCCGTCTCTTCATCAGGACCGACACCACACCACTATGTTCACAACACTATACACTACAACCATAGTACTGTTAACCTTTCACCAATATTTATCACATGCATGTTATTCTTGTCAAAGACTAGCATGCACTATCTTGCCTACAGAACGATCAGGAATCTACTTGATAAATATATTGTAACATTACGATAAGCCATGATTACCCATTATTGTGGCGAAACTCAACACAAAAACAGACTTGGCAAAATCCTGAACCCAGTACGAATAGCTTGTCATGCCCTACGATATATCATATCATTTCACTTTATCTTACGTCGCAACAATCGATATTTATAATTTCCTTAGGACTCCTCAATGATTCGACGGCTTCGCTCCATATCTCAATTTACGTCTCCCCAACCTCACTTTCGTGAATAATAAATACCCCGCATCACACAAGACACGGTTCTACTTTCTAATTTCCACTCATCCATTCCAAAATGGCGTCGCTGGAATCAAAGTTTCGCTTCATTACACATCTGTTCGATCTGCATACGTTTTCTGCTGTGGAACAAAGCGATCAAATTAGGAAAGGGTCGGGTTCCGAACCCTCTTCGCCGGAAGGAGGAAGTCGCTTCCGTCTTGAACACGACTAATCCATAACCGGAGCTGAACCTGGCCATCGTTTAACCTAATAAATATTTCAATTCCGTTCGCAGCCATTAACAAGTCCCGCGCCAACTGACTGTTCACACGGCGAAACAAATGGCGCAACTATCTCCGCTCACGGCGGCGGTTGCCGCTTCTTGCGCTTGAGGAGGTGAAGATTTACAACTTGTAATGTTTCAAGTACGCTGTGTCGGAGCATCACCAAGTCGTGGTTATTGATGTATTGTAGTTTAAGCGGCTTATTCCAATACGTATTTTCTTCGGAATGTATTTCAATTCCTAACAACGTGTGTTGGAACAAGGATCTTTGCAAGATCAGTGTCAGATTCTAGTGTCAGGTTAAATTCTATCATTCATCATTTTTATTTTTCTAATCCCTACTATGCCTTCCAACTTATCACGTTTTAGGACTTTTAAAATAATTTATATATAATACATAAAAAATATATGCGTATAGAGGTAGATATTAGGAAAGTACCTATATTAAATTTCAAATAATGATTTCATTTTTAATGGAAATTACGGGTACATGCCGTGAAAAATACATCATGTAATTTAATTTGGTGTGTTTTGTTGGATATATTCATATACAATATCAACCCAACATCTGCTGTACAAAAAATTCATACATTTTGTTTTATAATTACCTTGGGACTCAAAGGATTAATTTGGTAATGCACATCCGAATAGCGGATGTCGAATGAGAGGGTTGTTAATTAGTTCATTCAGTTAACATAGTTTTTCCAGCAGGCGAACCATGAGATGATAACGTGGTGCTTCTAGGCACACGCCCTGGGCGGCCTTCTGAAGCTCCCGCTTTTAAGGCGATCGTCTGGCAACGCGAGCGAAATTCACCACCTTTCCTCATTATTTTTTTGCATTTTGTCACATGTTTAGATTGAAAAGTATCAAATTAAAATATTTTTAATACATATGTCTCTCTAAAATGATAAAACTCAATTATTCAATCAAATAATATTTTTTTATTTTTGTAGATTGACATTTATAAGTATTTATTGCATTATTTGTATGTACTATCTGCTTATATTTTATTTATTACACCTACATGTTTCGAAAAAACTTTACCTTCCTCAGGGTGTTTTAAAAATCTCAAAATATCAAAATGAATAATGTCTTTTGTTTTTTCTAAATTATTTGAACAATTATTTTAAATATTATTGCTGAAGCTTAAAATAATTTTTCAAATAATTTAGAAAAATAAAAAGCTGATGAAAAGGTTTTTCTGAAACATGTATGTGTCATTAATAAAATATAAGTAGATACATACAAATAATACAATAATGTAATACAAATAATACAATCAATATTTAAATAATAAATTACTTATTTAATCATGATGTTTTAGAAATGAAGAAAATTGCTCCACTTTATGGGCTTTTTTAACTGTATGGGTAAGTGTCAAGATTTTTTCAATAATATTACATTAACGATTATCATTATTGAATAAAAAATGTCTTTTAATCGTCCAAATAGTTTTCTAACTAATTAATTGATTTAATAATTATTTTTTTGTCATTTAAGAAAGAAATATGCTTTTAAAATATGTGGAACCTAATAAATAAATTTCAATTTGATACCTTTCCATACATAAATATGATTCAATAATACGTTACTATGGTGAATTTTTAATCCATATAACAGCTGCAAAAAGCATCGATGACTATTTAAGCTCACTATTTATCAACATTGGCTACCTTAAAGTCTACCAAAAAACAAGTGTAACCCAGCGATAATAACGCTGGATAACACTTTTTCACTTGCTAGAATAATCAATTTCACTCTCGCGCGTAAAAGTCGCACTTTTATTATTTCGCCACATATGTACTTCGCTCGATTATTTCGCTTAATATCTGTCGCTCTGAAATTCCACGACTGGCTATCGTCCGTCGTCGGCTTTCGTCCCGTGGCTAATTTCGCACCGTTAGAATTGTTAAAATAAATTCAATTGCGCAGCGCGGTGCTGCTTTATATATGCGAGACGCTGGTCTTTTGAACTCTCGAAAAGATTCCTTTCCTTTCTAGTATTTTGGAGAAGGCTTCCGTCGCTTCAAAGCTGTTCCAGGCGTCTCGCGAATGTTGTAGACAATCCTTGAGTGCTACAGGCTGTTCTAGAGCATTCCGTAGTGTTGTTCCGAAGTGATATATTACAAGGGATTCGGACAATTCTTTCTACTTACCATTTCGTTACAGTATGATGGCGGACCAAAAGTCACTGTGTGTAACCCTAATTCTGTTTCTTACGCAGAGCCGACAACTGACAAATATGCAAGTAACAAAATTGGTGCCAACGCAAAATATTATATTATGGGATGGGCAGGACCTGTAACGCGACATTGTATAATATTCGGCCGTATTCTGAAAATAGCAATATTACTATTTCGATATCCTGACAGTTATTATATAACATTGTGATGTCAGCTATTGTATAACATTACTTTCAAATCTGTCAAACTTATTTACAATTTATTAATAACTTAACGTTTGTGTACGTTTTAGAGCGTTCTTATTGAATTCATCCATTTCAAACATGTCAAACATAAAACGTCAAAATTGACGGCATTCCAATGTTACAGAATTGCTGTCAAGATACCAAAAGAAAAATTATTTTCAGAAGAAGGCCGATTATGTCATTTTTTTGGATTGAAATGTCGATTTCCTTTGAAATTTGAATATGTGACAATTTAGTTCTGAAACTACATTTATAGAAATCATAAAAAAATAATCTTGAAAATTTGAACACTGCTATCTTGATGTAGGTAGGTACTCTGTAGGTAGGTAATTTTTTTTAATCTCAGAATCATCCTTTATACACCTTCCGCGCCCGCTGTATAAGTTTGAAATACAAATAAATAAATCAATTTGTAATACGTATCACATAGGTACTAGCCATTATATTGTACCAGCGTGTTTTTTCTAATACTCGTTTAAATCATGACAAGTAAAATAAATTACGAGAACTTACTTCGTCAGAAAGCAGAATAATTAATTATTTTGATAAGAAAATTCGGAATTTTCTAATCATAATAATAATAATAATTCTATAGATCATTCCTTTGATATTAATAAGGGTACATAAATGTTGCATACGAATTAAACAGAATAACATTTTGATAAAATAAAAATTTTGGAAATAAGAAATGTTAATAGTATATAAATTGAATATTAAAAATAACCAGGTATTTTTACAAATAATTATCTTTAAAATTTGTTTTCATGTTAGTAGGTACTTAATTATTATTAATTTTACATGTATAATTTTCATGTTTTGACTGTCTATACCTACTTCGATTTTTGATTATTAATTTGTTAGTATACATTGTATCCTGAGGAAGGGGCTCTAAAACATGTTGATACTTTTCATTATGTAAGTAGTAAAAACAAAGTACATTTTTATTAATTATATAAATAGTTAATTGCTTTTATGAAAATAAGTTTGAAGGAGCTATAATAATTGTATAGGATTAAAGTTAGAAATTTTGGAAATAAGAAAAAGTGTTAATAGTAAATTGAATATTATAAAAAAACAGGTCCTTTCTACAAATCTTCTTTTAAATTTGTTTTCTTATTAGTAACTAGCTGTTCGTACCCGGCGTTGCACGGGTTAAGGATTAAGTTGAAAATAAATTTGTGGGGGGAAACAAAGGTTTGATTCGAGCGGTATAGATTTGCTTCGAAAATATATCAGGGGGAGGAGAAAAGGTAAAAGGGGAGGGAGGAAATGTAGCCTATGTTACCTGCCGAGTCCTAAAGAATAAATTTATAAATTTTGAGTCTGATTAGTCAAAAGGTACAGATTTGCATCGAAAATATGTCAGGGGGAGGGGAAGGGGTATGAGAATAGGGGGGAAAATGTTGCCTATGTTACCCGCCGGGTCCCAAAGCATAAGTATGCAAAATTTTAATCAAATCAGACAAACGGTGTGGATTTGTATAGAGAACAGACAGACAGACAGATAGACATTGAGGTTTATTGGTATAGATTAATTATTCATTTCACATATATTTATGTTGTCATTGTTTATACTTCAATTTTTGATTTTTGATTTTAAATATTTATTTTATTTATTTATTTATTGTTTATTTACATTAAGATTAGTTGATACAAGATACTAATAACTGCCACACTAGGTAAAAACCTGTTCTGTGGCAGTTATTCTCATATGGTATTTATTTAGTGGATAAAAATGACAATTGAAGAATCTTGACCATTGACCCGAAATATGTTGGTATTTTCAACAAATTAGTAGTGAAAACAATGCAAATTCATATTAGTTATATGAATAAAAAAGATTATTTTTTTCATACTGTCTGTTACGTTTTATTTTTATATTTATTTTTCATGCTGTTGCTTCCGGTTTATTAGAAACGTAGAATGTAGCTAATAATCAATTACTTCACGCCCTGTAATATATTATTTATGGAAACAAAATGCGCTCATTGTTTCGATACGAATAAGACTTCCTCGCTAATGGCTTTGTAATAGGGTAGGTGGGGTCACCACGTTGCCTTATGTGTTTACTGATAACCCTAGATAGATAAATAGGTGTTCAAATTCAACCCCTCGGGTATTCTAATTGGAATTTAGGCATTGCCTACCCCGAGGTATTTGTATGCCAAACATTGTAAAGGGACAATAATGTACATGTAAGGAGACGTGTATACAAATTATATTCTATGCCAATCAGTAGAAGTATCAGGTTGTTGATGCAGAACCTCGTATGTTTGCCTATTGATAATTATTTGATTGGCGTAAATGTACACTTATAGTTGACATATACAAAATATCCATTATATTTGTCGAGTTATGTGTAAATTAATTACTGATACATTTGATAAATATCCTAATATTAATTAAAATACATTTTATTATGCTCAAGTTAGTTATGCTAATGCCTAACATCATACTAAAAAAATGTTTTACAAATTTTAGTTGATTTCAAATTTCGATAAATGAAAACAAGTACTTATGTTTGTAAGTCATTGTTTTTTACTTTTACAAATATCACACTCCGCTCTGCAGGTGGACATTCACTCAAAATGTTGTTTTTTCGTTAACAACCGTTATATGTCCTTAACATTTTAGAACAAGATTCCAAACATATTGATTCATCTCTAAAACTAAATATTGTTCAAAATTTATGAATTAATTTTGATTTTTTTTGATGTGTATGATCTGGATATGACATTATCACCTTACAAAATCACGTATTTTAAAATAATTACGTCTCTTACAGGTAAAACTCACTAACCGAAATATTGGCCAAAATGAGTTGCGATACAAACATTCATATTTTTTCCATCTCTATTCCAGATAAAAATCAAAAAATAATATTCCGTATCTATTTATAGTTATTTACTGGTAAAATTCACAATTTGAATATTTTCAATAATTTTGAAAACACCTGTCGAATTTTGAAACCTAATTATCTCAAAACTAGTCCATTGTCACTTATTGAGTTTTGTCTCTAAAGAGACGATTTAATACAAATTAAAATAAAGTTGGGTAAAATTAAGACGACATTATTAAAATTGTTTTAATCAATCGATCTATCGATATTTCATCGATAGGTGTATCGAAAAAATTAAGGGGAAACCATCCCTATTTATTTATAACTTTATTTAAAAAAAAATTACTTCAATTTATGGGCAAAAATTAACAAATCTTTACACTCTAACTGTACAAAACAAAACTTACATTCGAATATTTCGCATCACCGATTTTCTCGAAGAGAAACTATCCGAGACTATGAATAAGTTAAAGATTAAAATTTCCTCTGAATTCAAATCATGTTCATTCAAATAAACTATTCGCTATTTAATGTTAATATATTCAGGCGATAAATCAATTTGGATTTTGTGAATGACGACAAATTTAACTTTGCTTTTACTTGCGCCTTCCGTCTAAAACACCCCAGGAGGATAGTACTCTTTAAAATTCAATAAATTTAGCCTCTCTGCCATGCTCACCGCTCCTGGACCTGTTTTATAACGAAATGTAGACCTCGTGAGAGTTACCGGACATCATTTTAAATACACTTTAACCTTGAGAGAGCGACAAATGTTCGCCCTGTAGTCCCCACCATCCCAGGGTGAGTTCTGTCAACCAACTTCGGGTCAATAAGGCCCATTATCGTCTGATTGCGCGCTGTTAAATCCGTCAACCCTAGAGCAACGAGAATATGTACCTACATACCTACAGAGTGGGAGCCAGCGACCGCCAGACTTTCATTATAGTATCAAACCTCAAGTAATTTCTCCAGGTGTGCACTATAGTAGGTAAGATGGTTTGGATATTATGACATTTGAGTTCGGGAGATTTTGACCGATAACAAGTAATACAGGTATAATAAAATGTGTATTAAAATATAAAATAAAATCTTAAATAGTGCCCCGAATAAAATATTTAAATTCAGATTTATATATATTTGAATCAAATACGAAATGAATGACGTTAACGTAAATTACATAATTATTTATAGAGCTTCAAAGCGTCTGGCAATGAGTAATGTGAGTATACACTAGGTACTGTCCCGTTAGACATATTAAAAAATCAGGTAGGTTATTTTTATGTATTATGTACTTACTCATTTTATTATTATTATGTACTTACTTATGTACTATGTACTACTACGTATTATACCTATGTACTTACCTATATTACCTGTTATCTTACCTTCATATATATTGCAGTGTACAACTCAGAAAATATTTTACTTACAGAAAATACTATGGCTTAATATTTTTATTTATTATTACTCTAATACAATATATACCTTTGGAATTTAAGAGGGATAATTAACTAAGTCACCTATTCAGAAATATAAATAAAATAAAAAGAAAGATAAATATTGCACGTTTCTTTGACATGTTTACTTTCGATAAAGATACGCTAGATCATTGTTTTCAATTTTTACAATCCATCGGGAATATTTTAAAAATTACTTATATAGTATATTGTTTAATAAGTTTTTATAAATCATGATGCGATGTTTCCAAATTGAATGATGATTAATGATTACAATTTTACCTTATAGTAAGAAATTTATTCTTGGAAAGGCGGTAAGGTGTGATTAGACTAACAAAATCTATAAATATTTTCGAACTAATAAATATCATCTCTCATAATTACTATCAAGACATATGTGAATATAATAAATTGGCTAGGCGCGTACTCCTAGAACGTTAGGTAACAAATTATTATATTTTAATAATCGCATTTCAAAGAAGAGAATGCCATCACATAAACTGTTTCATAAAAAATACCTATATAAACAATTAGCCAAATAAGATTCTGATCTTATTTAAATTCATGTATTATCAATCGAAGCCATTAAAATCCCTTTCCTTCTAGGATGAAAAATTTTCATCCACAATGAGGATGTTTTGGTTAAATTTATCCGCTCTACTCGCCGTATATAAGGAGTAGAATTATTGCATTTTGCTGTTTTTGCACTAACGAAATCATTCAGATGGCGTTTGTGCTTCATTCTATATTTTTATGTGTCCAATTTTAAAAACAAATTTTACACTCGTTCCTTTACATGCCAGGCTGTGAATCTAAGTTTTCATTAAAAGAAGAATTTCCGTAAATTTATTAGTCTTCTAGTTCGTCTTGCTACAACTACCACGCTTTGAAGCTTTAAATTTAATTTCTCGTGCAATAAAGAATAGCGAGACATTCATATTACCTACAATGATATATGAAATTCCATACAAAAGATTTTTTTCACTGCTAATGCATCCATCTTCATGAATCTTTACATATGTTATTTAAATGTTAAAAATTGAATGAAATTTGTGAATTTTGATTTCACATTCAATAACAAACAATTATAGGTAAATAAGTAAGACAATCGATTCATTAATTTAAAAAAATATATATGTACGTTTATAGTCAATGTGATTTATATTATATGTTTCGATGTATTCTTAAATATTATTTTAAAAAATATCCATTTATACGCACAATAAGTGAGTAAAATATTCGTGATTTATTTTTATAAAATAAATGTTTACTTTCGTAAAATATACTATTTTTACTAGACTCTTATATGCAGTCTATTAAGAAAAATCGAAAAAGAATCTAATATAACTGACATTTTTCTTAAATTCATCCTAAAATATGAAGAAGAAAACATTTTAGTAAAACAGAATCATCTCATGTTTTTTTGGAATATGTAAAATGTGGAGAAAGTTTCCATAAAATGGCTTAGAGATAAATATGCAGTTTTGTCGGGAAAACTTTATATATTTTAGTAACCAAGTCTAGACAATGTGTTTAAATAAACCTGACAAAATGTCTTAAACTCGTAAAATTGCTGTATGGATGTTTTTTTGTGACGAGCGTTCCAAACTTTTTATAAAAAAATCAGCAGTTTTCAAATGAAAAGGAAACAAACATTGCAATATCCATTCCAAAAAAGAAATATTTTAATAGTAATTTTTTAATAAAACTTTTATGAGCATACATTCATTCATCTTTTAACATTTTATAACAAATTTTGATCATTTGTCAACAAATTGGATTTTTTTTGGGTATGTTTTAGATAAAAAATATTTAAAATATATCAATTTACAGCTGTAAGCTTCTAGAAAAAATAACGTTAATCATATTACGTACTTTTTAATACATTTTTTTTGTAATTTTTCTTAATAACACGTGAAAATTTTCATTAATCAGGCAATACTGCAAGTAGAGTTGCATGAAATTTTCCGAGCGACAAAGCCAAGCGATGACAGTCGCAACTCGTTAGGACCGTCTCTCTTCAATATTGCAGTTTTCGATTACAATTTTCTCCGCCGAACCGTAAACCCTCATCTTCAAAATATGCAGTGATAATCCCCGGCTCATTCGGTCTGGTGGCCGCCAGCTCCAGGACGCCAGCAGCCCTCGCCGCAGCCGAGTCTTGTGCCGATCAAATTCCCCGCACGTAATCTCACCCCCGGGCCACTAGCCGTACTCTCGATATCAGCGCATTAATCGATTCATCGGTAATTCTGATACCTCAGTGACCATTTTCAATCAATGCTATAAATTTGACAACTCTTTAAAAACTACGTCTTTCCTCGATTCTGGATACGGGAAAATAGAGATTCCCAATCATAACGCATACTACTCATAATCTAAAAGTCTTCTATCTATTAATGTATATTATGGATGTCTCACAGAGACGAAACTGTATTTTATTATTATTATGGGAAAGTAGGTACAGAAGTCATTTTATGGTGTATATCGGACTTACGACCGATCATATGGTAGGCTTAAGTGATCACTTTACACATATGTAACGTTCGCCATTTCCACCATGATAGAATATACCATGTCGTACTAATTTTTGAAAGTTGTATATATTTGGATTATATGACACACAACACTTACGTATTGTAACAACCTATTATACCGGCCTGTGACAGCCATTTTCCTTCTCCCTAAATCCCCACAGATGTCGCTAATTATTTTTGATATCGTTAATGTCGATCAAATGAGACTCCCACAATTGATTTTACGGAATTTATGAAGCAATATATATATACACCATAAAATGACTTCTGTACCTACTTTCCCATAATAATAATAAAATACAGTTTCGTCTCTGTGAGACATCCATAATATACATTAATTGATTAATGATGTCTCTGTGACAAGAAATCCAGTACTACCGTTCTGAAAGATTTGAACAAAACTCAAAAATATTCTGTCTTCTATCTACTTCAATGAAATTCATCATTGGAAAAAAAGGATGTCACCTTCTATCGCATTCACTATTGTGCAGCTTCAAGGCCGATCCTTTCAGAAGTCAGCATCCTAGTAATGTTAGTTATTTTTCTCCCATCATAAGAATGTGTCATGTTCCCACATATAATATATTATATATTTTTCTTACCCTAACATCGATGCTGATGTTCTTTCAGATACTCCATCATCATTTAAAAAGTCACTCCTAAATAATATCCATTTTCTTGACAGTAAGTAACCTGTGAAAAAAGTGAACCCTTAGAAGACAAAATTTCAATATCAATTCTTTATTTACGATATTTTTTTATGCACAACCATAATACTTGTTCTAATATTCGCGATGTTGGTGTTGCTCTATATCAATAATTGTAACCACTTTTATTTTTTCGCTAGTTCGCCACCCGCATTATACAAGAGTAATTGCTGTGCATGTCATGTGCCTATTCCATACATGATCGCATTGCATCGATACGGATAAATGCATGTTACTTGAGCAGGCCAAAGACAAGACAAGACAAGGCTGAGTTTGAAATAAGTAATGTATGTGTTCTTTTTTGTGTTTTGTACCCATTATACCTTTATAATTGTCATAATTACGTTACATACGATATAAAATTATAAAAATTACAAATGTAAATACATACTTCGATAAGTGTAAGTGACATTTTTGACGAAATTATTTCCAGTGTTTTAGTTCTTACAACAGTTTTATGGAACGCGTAATCGTGCGTGTCAGAAATGATATGCGTACGCGTGTTATTTATGACAAACATTTCTCAATAGATCTATATTAGTTGGTCTTACAGATTTTTCTGTAATGTCCCAAATTTTCGACAGCGAATAGGCGTATTTTGTGCGTATTGATATGCGTAGGCGTGATATTTTTGACAACCATTTCTCAATCGATCTATATTAGTTGGTCTTACAGATTTTTCTGTAATGTCCCAAATTTTCAACAGCGAATAGGCGTATTTTTATAATATTTTGAATTACTTTTTATGAGGTATGGTGATGTGAATACAAAAAAACGAGCAAACCTTACAGTAGTCGTATATGATGAGTTACATTTGACATCTCACAATTAAAATATCTGAGCACAAACAGAAATTAATCAAAATTTAAAATGCTTATACTTATATATTTATGAATTAGTTAATACAACTAAAGAAAATGTATGTGCGTTTATTTATTATTGAATTTACATAAAATTTGAGAATTTAAATCATTAAGGATAGCTATTGTTTACATTAATGTAAAAAAAGTATTTATTGGATAGTATCGAATATATAAGCCAAAATATATCAAAGTTACAACATTCACACGCTTGAAACCAGCCTTAAAACATATGTACAAAATCAGAAGCATTGGCTGGTAGTGTGTGTCTTCGCTGTGATGGCACTTGCTGGACATTGATTTGTTTATAAACGATGATTTTTTTCCATCGCGCGTATTCGGCACGCGCTCATTGGTTAAATGTCATTGCGCGCGTCTTATTTCCTGGAACGTTTACGTCATTTTTCACGAAATCCCTGCCACAGATTGCAGGAAAGCGAGAGGAAAAATGTCATACATCAAAATGTAAAAAAAATAATTTCGTCAAATTGTCAGATACAACAATTTAACATTCTCTCGCCGATCTATGTTATTAGTGAATTGAAAGTCACGGTATATTATCGACAGATGTCATATAAATAACGTCAGGTCGAAGTGGTAAAAATGCGTGTATTGGAAATTCGAGAATAAGAAATTCCTGGAATAAATTTGCCTTACATTAAAGAGTGGAGACAACTTTGCTCTAGGTGATAATACTCTTTTACAATAAGAAATAATATCATCCGGCTAAATCCCATTTAAAAGTTTCGAAGCGCAGTCAGTGTTAATATTTAAATGCGCTTAACGTGCACCTCGCGCACAAAGGTGGGAAACCTTCTATTCACACTGTACTCTCAGCGCCTACAAGAGGATGAATAATAAAATATCCACACAAAACTTCCTGAACTACGTGTGTCTCCGCTTTCGACTGAGATTTTTGCTTATTCAAATTCTTCTCGTTCATTTTTAATGCATATTCATACATTCCACTTTAAGATTTCCAGGCTGCGAATTCGAATATATAAATCCGAGCACTCCAATAAAGACACGTCGCCTTGTACTGAACGATGTATGTAAGTAGATTTTCCAATCCAAGTCTTGCCCGTACCCAACTACTGCCGAAATTAATGAGCAATTAATTGTTCGAATAAAATACCGTATCAATTAAAAAAAAATTAAAATGTTGTCAGACGTTCATATCCTGTTCATTTATTCTGTAAATTATCAATATTTTAATGAAAAGCAAATACTTTGCTTTAAACCGCTTGAATTGAATTGAATAATCAATATGTTTCGGGGTCAGTTGTCCCTTTATCAGGAAACAATGTACACTAAAATTAAAATTGGAAGTACAGTATCAAGATTATAACTTGTATAATAAGATCTGGATGAACCATCAAACTAGTGTGAAATAAATAAAAAATGTTACTGAATCTTAAGAAATTTACCTCTATTAGTTTCACTAATAGCACACAAATATAGAATTGGTTTATTCAATGGATAGCGATCGACTGTGTGTGTAAGCTTATTTTGATAATATTATAAACAAAGCACATATGATATTGGGATCTATAACAAGAATTGCTCAAGACTTTAAAAATCCTCAAAGTCTAATAATTCTCTATATATTACATGGATGAAGTATCTTCGAAAATTCATCAGATATTTGTTCATCTTATGTTGCAAGAATTTTTTCACATAGTTTCTACATATTTTATCTTGCAGAATCGTTCAACACAGAAATCTTCAGAGGTAAAATGATGATCATTTTAAGTCATTCCTACACAACATCAATTTTCTTGATAATAACTTAAACCCATAGAACGCATATCAATTCTTTATTTACATATTATGTATTCGTACATGTTCAAGGTATAAACATTAAATATTTATATGCATATAGCTAAAACAATGGAAGATGTAATATATTGTTTTTTATGTATTTTGTGCCCAGTAATTAATGCCTCATTAAAAATAAAATAAGTTTATTTAAAAATAAATATAAGTTTTTTGAATGGCTAATTGGGAACTAGTATGAAGACTTTGTAAAAAGAATTTGATTATTTATAATATTTAATTTTCTTTTTTTTTCAATAATTAGTGGTTTGAAACAAAATTTTTTAATTTTATTATTTATAATAATGTCACCAAAAATTTATTTTAACAATATCTTTCTTTTTTTGCTAACGTCTATAAATAAAAATAGTAATATTATTTCAAGCCTTCAAAGATAGATAAGAACGAGGTTATCAAAGTTAAAAAATAATGTACACTAGTTATATAAAGTTTACCTTCGCCCCTCTCTTGCTTTACACTTTGAATATTAATAATATATTGTCCTAAATTCAATAAAATATTTTGATATTTTAACACGACCTCAATAGGTCTAAGAAATTTCATAATAGAGGGTGTAGCAAAGCTAGCTCAGAATAATTTACAGAAAGATTCCTGCCGAGAATGAGTCGAAAATGTTCAAACAACAATGTTCTGATATCAACAGCTATGTAGATTTGTATCTTAAAATTGTAAAAATATGAACCGACATTTTATTACAACGTTTAAATAATTTTATTTGAATTGAATTAAAGCTTTTATGAAAGTTCAACGATTAACAGATAATAAAACAGAAATATTGAAAAAATATTCAAATTTTGAAGTGTTTAGATATCTTTTAGTATCGTTGCTTGAAAATATTTGACGCTAAATTTAGGTAGGAATCTGCCTGTGAAATACTATGGAAGAGCTCTGTTTTATCTTGAATAATGCTCCATTTCATCAAAAATGTGTTGGAAAATTTTTTTTACCCGACTTAAAATAACTATTGGTTTAACAAAAATAGACGATAGACGATTGTTTCATTTTAGAGATAAAGAATTTTGCAAACTGTGTATTGACTTTACTATTTTCAATGAAAAAATAAACGATGTTCCGGACACAATAGAATTCCATTCGCGAGCGATACGTGTGTTGATTTTTTTAACCTTAACAAATCAGTAAATTCCATACCATTGATTTATGGGCTCGTCAATTCCTATTGTTTTTTTACGTACAGTTTGTTATTATCAACAAGTTGATTATAACCCCGAAAACATGTTTTATGATAATTAGAGACAACATGATACAGAATATATGTTTGTTATTGTTGACAAATTAGAATCACTGAAGAAAATAAAATAAAAAGTTTTGCTTTAAATTAAAAAGTTATAAAATAACCGAAAATCTAAAGTGCCTCGGCTCCAAGGTCAACGAAGTCGATCACGTGACATGCAACAATCCCTGACATGGATGGGTATTGCAAATTTGATTGATGGTGAGACAAATTACACAAATTTATTATTTATTAATAGTAATAAAGTAAAATAATAAAAATAAATATCTTGATCGATTGTAATGTAAGGGGTATATAAATAAAACCGACATTATGCAAATGAAAAAAAATTATATGGTTTTTAAAAGTACCGCAAAAGTAAAGTAAAGTCAACTTCAAAGTGGAAATATCTCCTTTTAAGCAGAGATTTCTCACATGTCGTTTTATGTACAAGGTACGTCCGTTATTGCATTTTCAAATAACCATTTATTTTATTTTATGGATTTCAATCACCTTTGAGTAACACACGCTAGGTGATGATCAATTTTTAATCTGGAATATTCTTTCGCAATCTTCGATACAACTTATACAGGATGTCCCGTATCTCGACGTCAAGCCGAAATCGGGTGATAGGCCAAGTCATAGTAGTTATCAGAAAAATATTTAAAAACACAAAAAAAGGACAACCTGCAAATTTTTACGCACTGTCAGAACCCCTGGTAATATGTCAATTGTCATAATATTCTCGAAGGACCGAGAACGGCCTAAAACAATCTAGGGTGATCTACAGCTTACAGGAAACGTCTACTAACGTCTATAAACACTTGGTACAACTAAGAAGCAACGAGAACCTTCTCCTAAATACTAGAATGATCTAGGAAGTACGAAAATACTAGCATCTGCAGGTGTACATAGCGCGGATCTAGGCCGCCACGTACTTATCGTGTTTGACAGTTCGTTCAGTGTGAAATTGGTGCGAAGTACGCGCGAGCCGCGAGATGACGACTGTGTTGCCAGTCGTGAATTGTGAAGCGATAAATAAAGCGAATTATCGAGCGTTGTACCCAATTGGCGAAATAAATAAATGCGATAAATACAACGGGAAGAATTGAGAAGATAATGTTCTAGTGAATGTAAAGTACGTGTTACCCAACAATAAAAAAAATTTCATTTACGAGTGATATAATGCTAAATAGTGTAAGTTAAAAAGTTGCGTTAATCTTAATTTAAGTGACTCTGTTCATTGAATAGTTAATTAATCATTAATTAATAAATCGCTACTTAATTTCCAGTGTTTTAATTCATTACTCCCTAGCCACGACACGTGACAATATTTATATTTTGCAGTTTTATAAGAGTACTATGATATTCAAAATAGATTAGACGAAGTAATCACATATTTAGCCAAGCGTGAAGTGTCAACTTTCCCCATTTAATTAATTTTGCATTTTACGATTGGCCCATTTACCAAGGGAGAACGTTGACACTTCTCTCACAAACGTGACACAACTATCGGCCTAATCTGATGGCAAACAATCGTAATGAAGATATATCGTCACACACAGGGCCTCCCGCGTGATATACCGGAATATAAAATGTTGTCACAGCAGCACACACATGGCGGGACTTTAACTGAAATAAATGGCTTTTATCTCTTCACGGTAAACGGACGCTAAAAATATCAGATAAACACTTCGGCCACGGTGGATTTCATTTAAAGGAGTCTTTTATATTTATTCGCGCTGCAGCGTGCGCGGAATTAAAATCAGGCACTGCGCTAACACGCGCCAGCACTGGGCAAACAAACATTTTACACATTTTTTCTAGGAAAATGTGAAATATGCATTTAAAAATTAATGGTGAAATTCCTTTGTTATTATTGTCCCTAATAAAGAACTTCAGGTCGCAATTCATGACACAGTGGCAAAGATGAATAAAGTAAAGTGATAATAAAATATATTTTTTGCAGTTGCTTAATTAGGGGGTTAATAAAAATATTCAGGGTGTCCCGTATCTCGACGTCAAGCCGAAATCGGGTGATAGGCCAAGTCATAATAGTTACCGGAAAAATATTTTAAAAAATCATGTGTTTTAAACATTATAAGCATTTTAAAAAAATCTACACCCTGTAACGGTCTTTTCACTCCTGTTACTACAAATCTTTATTTTTCTTCATTTTTTTTATTATTATGTAATCCTGAAAAATGCTTCTGAAAACTTTTGTTCAAAATTCAAAGGCAACTGCTCCAGTTTGGAAGAAAATGTCACTTTCTGACCAAACCAAGTATTCAAAATCAATACTTTACCCAGTTTTAACTGACTGTTTTTTAAATTTTTTAAAATATTTTTCTGATAACTATTATGACTTGGCCTACCACCCTATTTCGGCTTGATGTCGAGATACGGGACACCCTGTACGTACTTAAAGTTATCCCTATTTTTTTATGATACTGTGATGTCCTCGTGCTTCATATTGAGATCGAGGATCTTGTAGGATCCAGATAAGCTCGATATCCACTCGAATGTACTTTATTGGTAGCGTAATGATTTGTTACTGACGTGCTGGTTTAATTGAAAGAGAGCATGCCAAGATGGCGCGTCCCTATATTTACTCACTCTCTCATACTGTCTGTCTCTCTCATTCATTCCGGCAGACATTCATCTAGATACTTTAAACTTAATCTGCTAAATTTTATAAGTTTACGTTGCATATTAATCACATATATTATATTTGAATAGCATGTTGGTCTAGTGGTTAAGACACTTGCATGGTGATACAGTGGTCGCGGGTTCGAGTCTCATTACAGGCCAGTATGTTTTAAATATATTTCATAGCATCGGCGTTTAGCTTAGCTTAAAATAGGTGTAGATGTCTACTTGAAATATAACGAATTATGCGAATTAAAATTTAATGCCAAACTAAATAATCTAAATAGTGATCTAATTAATTAATTTTTAAGTTTTTATACACATACATGTCAAATTTTAATAAAGTTTTTTCTTGATGTAGAATGAGAATTAAAAACATCCCCCTTTAACTATTTCAATATTCTATATAGGTACATTTTTGAAAGCTAAGCAGTAGTGCAGTGGCGGCAGTTTTGTTATCAATTATTTTACTATTAATTTTAAATATCATTTTGAAATTTATATATCTGAACATTTTAAAATTCCATATATAAGATTTATAAAAATTACTTATTTAATCAATATATAATATAAACTCATAGTTAATATATTTAAAAAAGGGTCACTCAGATGATTTGGGAATTTTTAACGAATAAATGAGGAAAAACTGGTAAAAAATTTTTTTTATGTATTTCACTGTTAATTTAGTTACATATATTATGTTATATAGGCTAATATGATAAAAAAAATATAAAAATAATAACCATGATGAGTACCTATTATAACGATCTTAATACATTAAAAAAAAAACATAGAATAATTTGGCTCTTCAATTTAAATTTACTGTATTTTTTCGGTTTCGGTGTATGATGCAAGTGTTGACGGTGTCAAAAATAGAGGGCGACCGCGGAAGACGTGACTTCGGAAGATGGTCCTCTTAGGAGCCTCAAAAATCATATTTATGCGAATTTTGAGGCTCCTATGAAGATGTATACGAAGATGTATGAATGTGGTTGAGGCGAGAGCTGTGTGTCAGAGCAGAATGGTGTGGCGTTATATCCTCTCTGCATCAACAACATTATTAAATTATTTAGATTATTCTCGTTCCCCTCGTTCTTTACCCATCTGCCTTGTCCTTCACCTTGCCTTTTCCTATTTACCTATTATCTACCTACAGACGCACAGAACTGTACTTAGTTCGAACAACGCCATCCAGTGCCGCTTACCTACAAAAATACGCCTTCCTTTTGTATCGCTTTTTATGCCTTAGAAAAAACAAGAATACCCTATAAAACTCTAAAAACAATAAAACATTCGCGGGAGTTTTCAATCTAGAGAAGACGGCGCCTCGCCGCCTGTTTGTGTGGTGTATCGCTAGAGTACCGGAACCAGCATCCAGAAAAATTACCTAAGTGTTTGCATTCTTCTCCTGTAAGATTCCACTGTTAATCAACACTGGTACAATCAAGTCTTTATTTATTTACTATATATTGCAGATCAGACTGAGGAGCTTTACAACTAAAACAACCAAAGTAAAATAATTACGTTATATTAAATAAAATTCGAATATTTTTATGCAATGAACTAGCTCTAACCCCGCAAAATCTTGGTAAGATCTGTCAAAAAAAATTAAAAATTAAAGAAAAAATAATTTAAGAAAAAAGAAATCAAGGACGTTACTGGGAGTTACGGACAGACTAACAACAAAATTATTATTCTTGGGATCCCTTATCTCTCAAAACATGTGAAATTAAATATTTATTTCGTAATATTATGTTTAATGTTCCACGAGTCGCGAATGCTTTTTACCCCCGTTATGCATTTTTTGTAAGAAAAATAAGTTGATACTAATAACCCCGCGACGTCCCTCCGCTGGGGGAGCCAATGGGTTCGTGGGGGAGTAGCCGAGCAGCGAGGAATATATTACAGCCCGTGTTTGGATATGGCTTATTCTCTGTTTACATTCACACTTTTGATTGACACTGAAACAAAATATGGCATAACATTTATGGCTTGGGTGAACAAACAAGCGTGCTCATTTTAAATACTTACCCACTACATTTTATATCATCTACTTTGATCAAATACTGAAAAATATCAAAAATAATTTACTTGAATAACTTGAATGATTTACTTTTAGGATAACTAGCTTAACTGCCAGGCTTCGATCGAGGTAATAAGTAATATGTAATTATTGTTTATATTTATTTTGGATTCCGTATTCATTCGCTGAATAACGCCAAAAAATTATGCGTCACAAATTATTTACTTCACGAAAAACCATCACAAATCATTTATGTTACAAAAAAAATCAACACATCACAAATGATTTATTTTACAAAAAAATCAAAACATATCAAGTCATCACAAATTATTTACCTCACAAAAAAATTGAAGCAAATTAAGTCATCATAAATCAAGTAAATCAAATAAAATTCTACGCAAAAAACCAAACAAATTATTTTGTTCCTTTTGAATAATTGAAAATATGAAACAAACAATATCGTATTTTTTACAGTTATAAATAGATATTTTACATCTTCATATCTCGAGATAAAAATGACGTTACCGACTAAAAGTAGTTGCGTTAATTAAAAAATTATAGAAATTATCACAGCACGTCGCTCGAGAGTTTTTGCTGATTCAGACAATAAAACTTTCCTACTAGCAATTTAAAAAAATAATTAAATATCATCAAATATCAATTTTGTCATTCTTCTCTGCCGTAATCCGTTTTTATCGATTATATTTGTATATTTTAAATAAAGATTATGAAAAAATACAACTTTTATTTTACGCAAACGCTGTGTTTAACAAAAATTTTAGAGATATGCAATATTTTTTTAAATAAATAAATATTTCGAAGAGTACATGTTATAGGCATTCCTTTTTTTTTTACTTGCTGCACGGAATAAACTATTTTTCTGTAGGGCATAATTTTAACTGTATATTTTCGCGCGTTATAAGATATTTGACAGATCATATGTCAATATTTTATGTGTAGTTTTTAGCCTACAAATAAAATAGATAATAAACCTTATCAATTATCAAATCCCTTTAATATTTTTCAACTAAGAACCACACAAATAGATTATTTTTACCTCGCTTATTCGTTGTTCATCTCTATTTACTAAAAAAAATCTTGTATTGTACGTGCTTTAGATAAATTTAGACATTTTTTATACTAATGTGTTTTGTTAGAATATACCTATGTGTGAGGCACGGCAACATTTGTGGGCAATTAATTATGTTTTTAAATAATGTAAAATAGAAATGATTTATGTATTTTTTTATTTAAAATCGATTTATGTAAAATCGTAGAGAAGTCATAGTTTATTTATGAAATCAATATCTATATTTTATTAACAGGAACAACTAAACCTAAACAATTACATCAAATTTGTGAAAAAAAAGTCAAAAAGACTTATTTTTATGAGAAGTATTTTTTGTGCGTAATTTAAAAAAGATTCTACTTAATTAACTTTTAATAAGGCTTCATTGTTTTATTTTCGAAACTTTTTCGGGTTTAATTTCGTTAAAATACTTTAAAGCTTCTTGATAAACTTTTAAACACGGTTTTCCGAGAAATCCATCAGTCTTTTCAATATAAAAACTTTATCTTTGTTTCGCCCGAATGGACGTGCCAGACAATTTTATCGAACGAACGGGAACATTTGATTCAACAATGCAGCGTTCGGGGCTGATAGAATTTATATTCATCTAATCCGAACATAAAATCTCAGTTTTCTCCCCCTCGCCAAATGACGACTCAATCACGCAAAGTGATAGACCTCCATAAAAGGGCCATAGCAGTAATGACAAGTGGATACAAAAGTATTTAGCAAATTGAAAGCGCTAGTAAAAAACAACCGAGTATTTAAATATGCAAGTTCATCATCAAAACTGTGACGTTATCCTTTTTATTCAATGCCATGAAACTCTTCAACAAGAATCCGTCGTTTTGTGTGAAAAGTAAGATAATGAATTATTCCATTTATGATACCTATCCCTACATTTGAATGAAAAAAGTACATTTTTAATAAATCGCACTCATAGGACAATACTGCCACAAACCGAAAATGCCGGATTTAGCTGTGAACGCCAAATGAACTGCCTGGTCAGTATTTATAATAATGTAAGATTACCATATCTCTGGCTAAGACTATTTGGAGGTTAGACAAATTATCGCAGTACTGTATTTTCAAAATATCTGGAACAATATTGTAAAAATTTTAAGATGCTCTAATTATATCTTTAAAAAGCATTATAATATGTGTGCACCATCGAGGTGGATTGTTTCAGTTGAGTTTTAATATTGGATTCAATACTGTCCGTATGTTGTTTAAGCATTTATTTATTTATTTTCATGAGTAGAAGAAATCCGCAATAAACGCGTAAATTACGAATACGGGTCATTCTAATGGTTTAAACATTTTGATTGTATAATAAATAAGATTACATTTCGATTATAATGAAAGCAAAATAGTTAGAAAATATTTGACTTGATCAAAATATTTCCAAATTTTCTTGTTAAAAGGTGAATAGTTGTAATAAAACCACTAGTAAAATAAAAAACGAAACGATAAAAAATTCACGTGTTCATAGTTACATATTTTTTAAATTAAATTATCTGGTTAGTCAGATTAAAGGGCAGTTAGACAGAAACGTAAACACGTTTAACAGTAAAATATTTATAATTTTAAACGAATTTTTTTTATTTATGTAATTAAAATTTTTTCATAACATAGTTCCATGATCATTAAATTAAATTTATTAATCACTTGCGCAGACAAAAATTAACAGATGCAGATATACAGAAATATATATGGTACAATATAAAAAAGGATTTGGAAATAATTTGGGAAGCATTACAATTAAAAATGTGGGTGATGGGAAAAATATTATCTTATCTTAAAATATTATCTTAAAATAAATATTATCTAAGTCTTACAAAAAAAAGTGGTAACTATATATTTTCGCCAAATATTTTTTATATTGTAACGAGGCTAAAAAGAATCACGCACTGCTGTCAAATGACAGTTGTCAGAATGGCCTAGCGTATTCTACGGCTTTCGGGAAGCATCGAGAAACATTTATAGAGGTCTGGAAGCCACGAGAAAGTTCACCTAAACAAACTAGAAGGTTCGATACAAACATTGGCCAGATATAAGTAGGACCGCGCGCAGGAGTAGGAGAGTTTTAGCGCGCTTGACAGCGAAACAAAGCTATGGCAGCCGCGGGCTGCGGAAGCCAAGATAGCCAACTGAGCGATTATTCGACAACGAATAATCTACAAAAGTTCTTACGTAGCGAAATAAACCGAAGCGAGTAATACGTGCGGAAACTGGATGGAATGTTCTAGATAATATTGAATAAAGTGTTAATAAAGTGTATATTTACGCGTGATAAATTACGAAATAGTTTAATTTAAATAATAGCAATAAGTCAATTGTGTAAAGTGACGTTTAATTAATTAATTAATCAATGTTTTCATTAATTCCTCACGTAGCTACGACACGTGACAATATTATTTGTGTTTACAGGATTGAAAATTAATTGTTTTAATGACTTTTTTTATTTCAGTCTTAAAAGTTCGCATGATGCATATGAAGTTTTATTCTAATTAACTATATTAATAATGTCACCGAAATATCTTTCTGCTCTTGATGAAGGAGTTTTTATTACTTACTTGTCGGGCTGTTTTTAAGTTTCAGTCATTTTTTTAAAATCCACAGAACAGGGATAAAGCTCGGATACTGCAAGCATTTGAATATTTAACGCCGCTCGTTACTAGTCGTGACTTTTCAGACTGCCACGAGTTGGACGGGCGGTACATCCTCATTTTTCTTTTATGATGGTGGAAAAACAACAATCTAAATTGTTCAACGGTATCATAAATTATTCATTGTAACCGATATCAAAGTCGTACTGCTTAAAAGATTTATGTTATTTTTTTAACATACTACAATAATATTTTTTTAATCTTAAAATAAGTGTTGGAAATCAAGATATATTATAGATGTCTCACAGAGACGAAATTATATTTTTTTATGGGAAAGTGGATATACTGATCGTACGGCTGGGTTAAGTGGTCACTTTACGCAATGCAACGTTCACATTTCCACCCTTGATAGAATACCACGTCGATCAAATTTTCGGAAATTGCATATATTCAATTTTAAAACCTGTTTCGAATATAAGTTGTAATAATCCTTAGCGCCACCGTAATCCAAAGTATTTCATTCCCCTTAAATAACACTGATGTCACTAATGAGATATCTTTTTTTATGATTGGAATTTTTTTATCTTGATTAATGATGCCTCAGTGACAAAAATCCAGTACTGTGTTCTGAAAAATTTGAAAAAACTCAAAATACACAAATTTTCAAAAGTTACTGTAATGATAGTTCAACTTTTTGCAAAAAATAAGTCAGAAATATTGAAAAAAAATGCAAACTTTGATATTGCATATCTCCATGATATGATTAGGAAGTACATATAACAAAAATGAAAATATTTAATAAATTAAAAATAACATAAAACCTGGTCAAAGGTGTAGGAGAATCCCGCTTCGGAAAACCCCCTCAGACACATGGAATATATCAATACCCAAAGCGATTTTGTTCAGCATAGCATGATATAAGGTCATGGTTGCTTAAACATTTTATACTCATAATATAGGCAGGAATCTACCTGTCAAGTTTCTGCTGCTAGCTCTGGTACATCCTGTATATACAGATTATTACTTATATAATAAAATTGAAATATTCCTTTGATATTGTGTAGTGGATGTTATTAATAAAAAATATATATTTGATTTATTTTCATGTTTATTTTTTTATTTTTAAAAAGACTGAATATTGTGAAAAATGCGAATAAATTATGAATTCAGATATATAAAAGCGGAGATTTTATAATCTATCGAAAGTGTAAGAGTATTTTACACTACGGAAACATGGCGTAACAAATGCATATGAAATATTTGCGAAGTGAAGCATTTCTATTTTCAACAGAATATTGTTAACACTTTTGTTTATGTTACTTATTTTTCGTTACCTATCGCACAGTAATAGTACCTATGTAAAAATTATACTTATTGGTAGTTAAATTTAATGCATTTTGTAGTACACCGTTATTGGTAAATATAAATAAAATATTTTTGGCATTCAAGATTGCTTATATCCCTCACCTTCAGTGCTGCCATATGTGCAAATCTTTGTGCCGAAAACAACGTTACTATTCATCTTATTTCAATGTGTTGCAAAGTTGATTTGTCACGCTGAAAAAAACAACTAAGATATTAAAATTCAAAACAACACATGCATGAAGAAAAGAAATAATATATTTTCAATCGCAATCCGACACCCTTTCAATATACAATCCTATATTCACCTCTTCTGATGTATTGGGGGGGGGGCTAGAAATATAGTTGATCTATCACGAAAAGTGTTCCTTGCCGTTCTCGTATTAACCGAAACAAATTTCGAATGAGATAATGCGTTCGATTTTTTTCAATAGGGATGCGAGCACGGAATATAATATATCATGTCACATATTCTTACTATTTTCAAATTAAGCTAAACGCTTGTTCTATGAAAATAAGAATAACTTTATGGTCTGGGGTGAGGTTTAAACCCGCGACCTTTGGATCACGAGGCGAGAGTCCTAACCACAAGACCAACAAGCTACTCGTTATTCCAGTTAGAATCCTAACTGATTAACCAACGTGTTTTTTTTTATCTGGGGTGGGTAAAGAGGATAGAGCGCGTGTCTCTGGACGTATACTCTGGAGAAGTATACAATACAAAATCGCCATCATGCAATTGACAAATTTAAGGTAAACTTACTTGGACCAGATTTTATAGTCCGAGAGGGATTTTAAAATTGAAACATTTTGATTATATTTCATTTTTTTATAAAATTATATATTTTTTATAAAACCACCACTAAAATAATAACTTATCAATAATTTTCAAACACTTCACTTATTTCCATCAATCGCTTTTTTTGTAGAGGTTTTTATACTTTACTTTCCATGTACATTCGTTGATTGCTTGATCCTCTAACAGGAACCTCTTCCAGTGATAATTATTAAATATAATTTTGACTGATAATTATTAAATAAATATCACAACTCATTTAATTATTGAAAGGCTGTCAAAAATAATAACTGTCACCTTTGTTATATGTTTGTTCTCATAGTTAATACAATATAATTGTTTATACTTCAGTGATGTGAAATCTAATGTTTAGGGAAGATTTTTAATCTTTTAATCTACAGAACTTTTATTTTACTTATATTGTCACTAAGGCATGTAAGTAAGTGTTATATTGTATCGAAACGTTACTTGATACTCAGCGGCTTCGCCAACATTAATGGCAGGCTCTAAAAAAGCCTGGTTTTATCCCCCTTTCCAATGTCATTATATACTTTTTCATTTCCTTTTCTGCCTTGTTCCATCTTAACAGATGAAAAATATGATGTTGTGACTAGTATGACGATGTTTTGGAGATAATAATAGCATATAAAAAAATAACAAATGATGTAAGTTAAAGAGTTACTGATTGTGTATTTTTATTTATTTTATACGTATTAGTAGAAGTAGAATTTAAAAGTCTATATTTATGTCTTCTTAGGAAGGCTGTTCAAAAATTATGTTTATGAATTATTTATATACTTGTTATGAGATTTCCCAGCGGACATAGAATTAGATTTGGATTCCTCAATATACGAGTATTAATTTCACATTCCCGTTAATTTAACTGAAATATGTTAAAAAAAATGCATTTTAGATATTTTATTTCGAAATAAATACATGACTTTAGTTTCTCTCTCAGAAAACCGGAAAAACGTGCACCGGGGAATGCTGAATGGAATATTAGTCACGGCGGAGGAGCTGCTAGACTGGGCATGATGAGGCCATTTTTTTTTTAAATTTCCAATACCAATAGTTTTATAAATAGGCACCCTCAATAAGTGCTAATTAATTTTGTGTTTAAAAATTGAATAGGTCTAGACTGGTTGACTTATGCAGAAGCAGCGCAAGACTGGGGAACATGGAAACACCGTGTCGAGTCTTTGGGCCCCCGACTCTACTAGGAATGACGATGATGATGTTGAAAAAATAAATAATTAAACAACTCCTAGTAAAAAAAATCATCCAATTTCTACGTAAATTTCAGGTTCCCGGGGCAGTGTAAATATAACTTTTACAACAAATAAAATAATCGCGAAATCGTAGTATGTTTGTGTTAGCGAGTAAACAGCGCCATCTGGTAGCGTAGGTTTCTTTAGCATCGTTTCGGCGGCGAATTAAGGCTGTGAAAACAGCGCCATATAGAATAGATACGGATGGTATGACGGACATAGTGAATTATGTATTTTAACTTTGCAGTACAAGTTGCTACGGCTTTTTGATATATTCAGTTTTGTATTAAATAAAAATGTTTTTATTTTTTATTCAAGCAATAACATTAATTAATATTATCCTTTATAAATATGTATGCATATCTTAATAAAATTATTTATCAAAATGAGAACATCACGTCGACAAGTAGTCGACTATTCGCCCAACAAATGGAGCTGTTTTCAATCATCCCCCAAATAGGAGAACGCGGACGGTCTTCTGATAATAGTAGGACGAGGGTGGCTGATAAAAAATAAGTAGTAGTGTTATAGAACCGCGCGGTTAGGGGCCGGGGTGTAGGGGATGAATGCTGGGCGCATGCGCGCGTCCATGTGTGAAGCGCTCACAATAGTGCACTGGCGCATATTATTATTTCGGCTGAAATTAAATACTCCACCCCTGGCGGGCGAGGGTGCGGGGCTCCCGCGTCTATAATCATTTTGGAATCGATTTATTTTGATAACAATAACAATGCGTGTTTACGGCCTGGAACAGGGAACGTATTACAGCTTGTGCTTTTTACGTTTTAAATTGAAAGGTGTACTTATTTTTCTCCCCAGAACGCTGAGCAATCTATATTTATTTCTTCTTCAATAGCAGCTAACATTTTGGTAATATTATTTATATTAATAAAAATAAAACAGTTCGTATAACACCAATATTCACTGAATTATCAAGATATTTTGGGGGCAATAATCCCCGCATCAGGATACAACATATGTGTACTAAAAAAATGAAATTGGGAGTACCTATAGACATTAACCAAATCAAAAAATATTAGAAGTGAATAACCAATTAAATACTAAAATGAAAACAAACTTAAAAGTATCTTTTTGATGCTATTAATACATCTTCTAATTTATAAAAATTTCTCATTTATCTAACTGTTATCCTTTGTTATTTGTATGTAAAATTTGTAAGCCCTTTTAAACATCAAAGGAATGTTATGTTTCCAAAAGTCGATAGGAAAATTCAGAATAGTTATTGCTATTTTAACATCTAAAATGTTATTTACTTCTAATTTCAAAACTTCTACAAGTTTTATCTATTTAAAAATTAGTGAAATCATTTTTCAATGTTTTGAAACAACAACACTATAATTGGAACATAATGATAATTCAATAAATAGTGTTTGTATATAAAGTGTTTTTTTTTTATAAATTTAATTTAATCAAATTTGTAATAATGTTATTTTTCGATCGATTCGATAACATCGAGTTTACATATTTTTCTAACTGGTTTCGGAAACTATAAACTCCTTCATCAGGATTATCAAAATCTAATCCTGATCATACATTTTAATCCTCTAAAAATATATTTTATTTTAATTTTTCAAGTACAAGACTATAGGTACATTTTTTTGGTTTATTATTTTTTATATTTGAATCTTGTAAATGAGAAGTAGAAATTAATATTATTTTAGGATTAGTTTTGTTGGTCACACCGACGAAGAAGGTGGTTGCTTCCGGTGGGTTTAATATATATGTCAACATATCGAGGGTAGAAAGCCAAAAATGCGTTAGTGATTATTTCGAACTTTATAGGAGAACAAAAGAAAATTCCAATTATAATCACGTAACATGTGACAGTTCTTGGTCTTCCAAAACGAATGATATTAATTTGGCTTACGATATGCATATACTACATAGAGTAATTTTTTGAAGTCAGGGAGGATTTTTGGTTATAACAAAAAATTTGTGGAACGTTAAAACTAAAGAATCATAAAAATACATTAGCCATTAGAAAGCAAATAAAGACATTAGCTGTTAGATAAACTGTTAGCACTTACCTTGCAAACTCAAGTGCCGTCATTTAACCTTCATTTATGCAACTCAATGACACACTCGACAACTGTGGGGTTTGAAAAATCCAGCATTAAATTTAGCCCAGCAAAAGTAACCCAGCATTAACCTTCATTTGTGCAACTCAATGACACACTCGACAATGTGAGGTTTGAAAAATCCAGCATTAAATTTAGCCCAGCATAAGTAACCCAGCATTAATTAACCTACATTTGTGCAACTCAATGACACACTCGACAATGTGAGGTTTGAAAAATCCAGCATTAAATTTAGCCCAGCATAAGTACCCAGCATTAATCTTCATCTGTGCAACTCAATGACACACCTAACAAAAATCCAGCATTAAATTTAGCCCAGCATAAGTAACCCAGCATTAATTAACCTTCATTTGTGCAACTCAATGACACACTCGACAATGTGAGGTTTGAAAAATCCAGCATTAAATTTAGCCCAGCATAAGTACCCAGCAATAATCTTCATCTGTGCAACTCAATGACACACCTAACAAAAATCTAGCATTAAATTTATCCCAGCATAAGTAACCCAGCATGCCCTACATTTGTGCACTCAATGACACACTCGACAGCTGTGAGGTTTGAAAAATCCAGCATTAAATTTAACCCAGCATAAGTAAATGAGCCAGCATTCAATATTGGATTTCATTATTTCGCGGTGCACTCGCAACAATCTAGCGAAGCACTGGTTAAGAACTATTGTATTCGAATGACTTTTATCCTCGTTATACGAGAATAATAGAATTTCGCTTTCAAGCTG